>MBAC02001516.1:0-19291 GCA_001712635.2 Nothophytophthora sp. Chile5
CTGAATTTCTTGCGCTTCCCCTCCATGCTCGCCAGTTTCCTTTCTTCACCTGTAAAAATGAACGAGATCACGGGGACGACGTCTGGGGGTAATGACGGGGGAATCACTGGATAGGATGAATTCACGTGAAAATTCCCAGCCCAAACTAGCAATCTCCCTGTTTTAAACAATCATATGATGAAAATGGAAATGAAAATGACGCCCGAAATGTCTCTATTGAAGTTATTGATTAGTCCCTTCACCATCCTGTTATCCGAGGTCACAAGGAATACATGCGCGCTACAGAGGCTGCAACAATGCACTGTGAGTCCTGGTTGCCAGTGGAACCAAACAGAAGCCGCTGAACAGCAAGCAATTACAATTATGGTGCACGATCATCATGAGTTATTGTGCGGCCGCGGGCTGCGGAGAAAGCAAGGTGCAGCGGCAATAGATTCACAAGGATCAATCTCATGGCTCAAGCCGGCTCAAGGTGGGCTTGCTCAGCGGCATGGATAGCAGTCATCCGTTTCTTATGTATCACATATAAACACTCCTGCAATTGCGAACGGCAGAGCTGCCGTTTCCATATGCTAGCACACCGCTCCAGAAACCTGGCTGTCGCCTCCATTTTATCCACCACCACCCTCATACGCTCGACCGCTGTGATAGTTTCACACTCTGAAATGGGATGCTCGGACCGGGAAGCATTTGTTTCAGTGTCACGAGATGATGCGTCCACAGGCTCAGTAGCAACAGGACTCAACGTAACATGTGTCCGTCCAAGTACGCTGCGTCTTCGACTAGGCGTAATTGGGTCGTCACTTGGCTGAGCATCCGCACCCACAACCAAACATGTGTTCCGTTGCTTCACATCATCGAGGTGGCTGCCATTACCACCTCGATTATTCTGGAGTTGTTGTCGGCGCTGGACAAGACGGGCAACACGCCTGCGTTGCGTCGCATTCTGCTTTGCACGATGCTCCTCGCAGAGCCAGTGCGGCTTTCCATTTTGCTTGAGAGCACGTTCACTCCCACAGTGGCGCGACGGATATTTGCAACTCCCGCGATAGATGCGCTCCTCCACAACACCGATGGACCCAGGCGAAGACGACATCGAGAATGGCAAAATCCGTTGTCCACAGCCCCAGTGCACGAAGTGGAAAGAAAATTGAAAGTCCTGCGTCCCAGATTTTTTCCTGCGCATAATGTGTGCATACACACTGTCATACTGTATATTGTGAGTTTCATTCAAACTTTCCTGGATTGATTGGTTGAATCGATCCGATCCAATCGGTCCAGGAATCGTTCCACCTCCATTTTACGATATATTGCCTCTCTGTAGCGATATTTTTTTATTCGCCCGCTCTTCCAACCCCAGCAGCCTAATTGAAAAACACTCAATTCACACCGCCAGTCCATAATCCAAGTCCAACAAGAAACGCCCTCTTCATACAGCCACTCCAGGATTCAAGTCCATCAAGACGATGCCGCGCGATACTGGGAGACAGAGCGATGACGAGCCACACCCGCTCACACCCCAGAGGACCCTGACTCAAAGTGGACGCGAGCGTGTGTCTCCGTATCCTGAACGTTCCAGGACGTCGATTCGCAGGGCCTTAGACGTGCCACAGACCGCTCCACTTCTGAGCGGTCACGCGCAGACTCCGACAACATCCTCACCAGCCGGCTGTGTTCAGACTCGTGCCCGACCGCCATCATCGGAGATCTCTTCTCCGACTCGAACGCTGATGCTCGAGCACGTTCAACCACCGAGCACTTCCCTGTCGCATAATCTACTTTTCCAGCTTCTCGTTCGCCCTGTGCTGAAGTCGACGGCAGGCTCACGCGACTCGTCTGGTACCACCCTCTCCGATTTCGTTGCGACTGGGAGCTCGCTCCAAGAGATCATGCAAGGGCTGTGGAGTGCCTACAGCCCACGTGTGAAAGGGCGCGCTGTGCGAGATGATGATGACACTTGGTCTGTTGTGGTGCCAGAATTATCGGATTGGACGCGTGTGATGCAGCTCAAGTACAAGAAGAAGGTGGTGGACAGCTCGAAGAACGAGAGAGAGAGTGGCGACAGTGGCTCGTCAAGCGACGCGGCGAGACGATCACGCTTGTGATCTTTGAGTATGGTTCGGTAATCCAGCGCCAACAAGACCACGACGCGTTTTCGGAGGCGTGAATTCGGCCCCACCATACGGATCGAGCGGGAGCCACGGCGGAACGATCGTTGCGCGATGTCGTTCGGGATCTCCAAACCCACTGGGGTTCGACGTTCGATGCCGAGCAAGTCGTGTGGCGGATGTGGGACCACATCACCCGTAACTTGGACCGCTCCACGTGGGACAGAGCCATTGACCAGCCACCACCCAACTATATTACGCAGCTTCTACGTCCAGCAGAGTCGCAGGTGCAAGAACATATCTCAAGTATCGCGCGCTCGGCGTAGGTGGCACTGGCTTGTGTCTCATCTTGTATAAGCGAATATCAGCTCCTGCGTCGCGATTGGGTCGCCATCCAGCATCGCATGGATGTGATTGAACAGGGTCTATCTACGCGCAGGGCGATCATTGAGGCATTCGTCCGGGATCTTGCACCTCCTCCTCACAGCGCGGTCATAGATCGGTTCGCTGAGATGGAGAACATCGAAGATTTCGAGCATCAGGATCAATAAGCTAGAGAGATGGCGATGACATCGAGCAGCGAGACACGCGAACTGAGCGCAAACGAAGACTTCGAGAAAGAGACAAACGACTCAAAGACCATTTGCATGTTTCTTTACTGAACCACCTTGCAATTTTTCTTCTCTTCAAGCCAAAGAGTTGATTCTCCTCTGCAGCAGATTATTGCCTTTGGGAAAAACAGAGTGCATCGCCCTGGTCTTCCTTGAGTGACAGTGATACGTCACCAAGTGTTGAGAGTTCGAGCTTCACCTGGTTCATTCAAGCTTCCTTCCCGAGTGCTCGTGTTGGGTCAAAAACACCATCTTGGCGCCAGCCGCAGTGCGCGAAGACGTTTGTCATGCTGTAGCTGCCAAAGCGCCGAAATGTCTGGAGGACAAATGACAACAGGTGACGCGAGCTTGACTCAGCGTAGTGGCGTTGAAACGACTTCTTGATTAGGCCGAACATCACTTCTATTGGGTTGAAAAACGGGCAGTATGCCGGCAGAAAAATCACCACGACGCCAATGCTCCGAAGATAATGCACGATTTCAGGGTGGCGGTGAATCGACGCACCGTCTAAGATCCACACCGAGTTTAGACCCGGATATTGTCGCACCAAACTTCGTTTCGAATGCGCGAAATCTTGGCAGCAACCTGTAAATGCCAGCCTGTCAAAAGTACCTTCAGTATTGAAGATGCCGATGACACCGTCGACACCAATAAATGCCAAAATTTGAAACTCGTGGCTTGCGTTCGAAGTCGCCATGGATAATCACCGTTTCACCTTTGACAGCGTAGCCACGCTTCCGAATCATACCTCTGTTGTCGAAGGAAACTTCGTCGAGAAACACGAGGCTCCAGTCAATGTGGCTCAGTTCTTCGACGAAGCGGAAAATGTCGCGCTCTTTTACGTGCATAGCCCGCCGCTCCAAAACCTTTCTTGTTAATCCGAGCTTGTGGATAATTCGCCACACCGATGAGATGGAAATTGAGACGCCGAATGCCTGAGTAAACGCGGCTTGGGCTTCGTCAAGGAACGACAACGGATGATGCTGATAGAAAACGAACATCCACTGTCGATGAGCTTCTGTGAAGGTTGCTCTTGGTTGGGTCGTGGATCGTTCAAATGTGCCATGTTCCTCATAGTAAGCGATCCAGTTGCTAATTGTCCGCTCACACTTGCTGAACACGTGCGCCAATGTCGTTTTGCTGTAGCCGAGGTGATAGTATGCGAACAGGCAGTGATATACTGTGTTCGGGTGCGCGTGTTCCTGCGTGGCTGCCTTCTCCATGGCTCTACCTGAGTGTACACGGTGAAAGTCATGAGATGAATCGCTGCCACATTTACAACGACGAAATTGCCGTCTTGCACGCACTTAGATGCTGTGGTCAGCTGACTGAATACGAGATCTGCTGCCGCGACGCAAGCGAGGACTTGCTCGTTCGGCGTGTGTGTCGTCGAGCAGTGCGCGCGAGCGCGGATGGTTCAGAGGATCGAGAACGCGATGGACTTGACCGACTTGTTCAACCACCTGTCCTTCTATTGGATAAAATAATTGCAGCTTAACCCCCCGGTGACCGTAGAAATCTGACAGCTTTTTTTGTTTTTCCATCATGCTGTACGATACAGCTTGTCAGAAAACATACAACATTTGATATTTGTATGAAGCACGAAAAGAGGCAGCGTCCTTTTCTGAAATTTTTTTTTACGATTTGATCATTTCGCATCCTCCCTACAACTTGATTTCATGTCATGTTGTATTTTCGGATAAAATTGCCCGTTCATCCTGTAGGAGCATGCTTCTATGTGTTCGCCTTTTTATCAAAAGAGCCACTCTGTGGTGAGGGTACCGTACCGAATTCACTGAACACGATTCATTTGGTTGAAAAAAGGCCTAATGTGTATTGGATTAGTATGGGAAATCGAAACGAACGCACACACATCAAAAGAAACCACTACCACCTCAATGACGCACTTCCAGCCCGCCTGTTCTTTCCCTCGCAAAGTGTGCCGCCATCCACTCACTCATTATAATTCCCGCGGCTGTCTTGGTTAGTGTCTTCATCGCCACCAGCGCCGCCACCCGCGTCGTCTTCATCGCCGCCGTGTTCCATCGCGGTGGCCAGACGCATCTGGATGTCGCGCCCAATGCGGGGGGGGGTTGGACGATTCTCTCCATTATCCCACATATGATGCCATATCTGGCTGCAGGTCATGGTGTTGCCCACAGAGTGGGGCCGCACCGTGTTGCACAGATACAAACTGCACCACACACATATCGGTAAATTAGAAAGCTGCAATCTGAACCAACGCATGCCCAGACGACGTACCAAGCCTTGTCGTTCGTCGTGCACGCGAGGCAGTAAAACTTTGTGTTGCTTCGCTGCCCCACGTGGTGCTTCCTGTTGCTGCACACCTTGCACTGGTGTTGCCGCCGCTTTTTCACGCCGTTGACCCACTGGTATTCTGGGCATTCTCTGAGCACGTCGTCGCGCGTCACCGCCCTCATCATCTCCGCCGCACTGGCCGGTCTTGGCGCTCGGTGCTACACCCACATAGAACGCAAACAATAACGCGACCTGTTAGCAATTTACATCGACAGCACTCATATAAGATCGTATCTCATCTGCGAAATCCTCCCTCGTTGTGCCGAGGAGCTGAGCGTGTAGCTCCTTCAGAAACTTGGCGTGGTCTGCAGGTTTCAGTCCGCGTTCCTTCCTGGCCTCCCGGTACACCACGAAGGAATTCGTGATGGTTGAAGGAGAGCGGGTAGTCATTCGCGTTCTGCAAGCCACTGCCATACCAATCATAGAAGTCGTACTCCGTGTCGTCAATCGTGAGCGTGTGTTCGGCGTAGATGCCCTCCACGAAGCCCAGCCAATTGGAGCAGTTTCCCATGATGCGGTCACCAATCGTCTTGGCTCCAACAAGCCAGTCCGTCTCCGCACCGTCACCCCACGTGGCATCATAGGGCTCATTCTTGAGATCGACGTTTCGCTGCAGAGACTCGATGTGAGCGTGTCGATAGCGTCCAGGAAATCATCTTCGGTGATGTAGTTCTTCACGGAGATGGCGCTGTTCTCGGCCGTTTGATCAGCGACGTCTCGGGTTCTTGGTTGGTCAGGAAGTAGTCCACACACAGTGGCAAACGCACGGTGTTGAACTTGTTCTTCTCCAGGAAGTACGCGATCTGGTACGCCGTCGTGCCGTTCTCCGAATTATCCCAAAGCCCCAGGGGGATGGCCGTGCCAGTCTCCATGCCGAACCGCTCGCGGCCGCGTACACGGGGCTCATGCTCGCGTCGCTCTCCATCCTGTTGGCGGATAAATTCATCCTGGAATACGGTAATACTGGATCATTCATCCCCAGTTAAATCTTAATAAAGGACTTTGATCGTGTTCTAACGTGGGTCACATTATTTAGAAATGGTCACACGTCGCAGATTTGAGGGATGACTACACTCCAATCTTCCGTTCTGCCAGTGCCACATCGAGAAAGCCCACACAAAGCGTCTTGTAGTATTTCTGAAACCTCATTGCGAGCTGCAGCGAGTAGCGCTGCATCCGCAACTGGTCGTGAACGTCCACCCCGCCCACCCAGCGCTGATAATCGTATTAGGGATGGGCAGGCCACCGTGTCCTTCCTCCCACCAGGAACGCGCCTCTCTAAGCATGATAACAAGAAATCAATGAATCAGTCAATAGCCCCACAAAACGTATCACTGCAATTCACCACGCACCACACACAGCCGGCAGCCGGCTCCCCCCGGTAACCAAAAGCTGGACAGGTCTGCTGTCCCACCACAAGACAGCCGTCATGTTGGTGGGGCAGTTTTTGGCGACTGCCATGCGCGTCGTCCCGCGTTCGATGCTCTTCGGCCGCTGGCGATTCTTTTCGCGAATCTCAGGCGAGAATTCTTGGCGACTCCCTTGAATGGTACCCACAGAATAAACATTTCGGTGTAAAATCCATCTGTGACCACAGCGTGGTAGATCCCGTCTTGTGGCGGTGGGAGGACCACTTCGAGGTTTCGCATAACCGCCGCTGGGCCCTCGTTTGGGTCACCGTTCCTTGACATCTCCATGTCAGTCATGCCGACTTCGTCGGCGTGCTGCTCGCTTCCGCAAAAAACTTCAAGACTGATCATACAACATGTACACAGATAACATGGCGTCAGATACAGCATGATCATAATAACAAAAAAAATAGCCCCACGACCCCATGAGGGGCCATGAGGCAAAAAAATCGACGCACATGAAGATGCAGACATACAAAGGAATACCACACGCGCGAACACACATGCACGAAACAAAGTAGCCATTGCGTACCGAATGCAGTAGGCTGTCTTGGCGCAGCAGGTCAGGAACAGCTTCGTGCCTCACTTGTGGGGTTTGTCCTTCAGGTACTGCCGCGTCGGATTGCGGCGACTGCGTGACGGAATCATCGCCTCGTCGAAAGCGATCACCCCAGGAGTCTGGAAGCCTTGGCGGAAACGCTGTTGTAACACGTCCACAACACTACGAACCTTCCAAGCTCGGTCGGTCTCTGCTCGTGGACTCGCGTTGTTCGTAAAGTGAATGTGATGCATGATGTGGGAGAACCGGTTGCGGGACATGAACTTGCCAAACGTTCCCGCTGGCACTGCTCCTGTCGATGTCGTCTTCCAGTGATCCGAGAATCGGCGCTTATGGGGGTTCAGCATGCGCGCTATCAGCAACCCCACGCAAATGAGCACTTCATGCGGCTCCACATCCGGCTTCTTCGATTCCTGCTTGTAGAACTGGGCCTTCGTCTTCTTCCCCGGGACCTTCTGTTTGATGTACATGCGGTCGACGCGTTCACTTAGATGCTGGGAGATGTATCGGTTCGTCTCTCGAGCGATCTTTTTCCACAGCACCTTTGGCCAAAACCACAAAAACAAAGATAGCGGAGAGTCCGCAAGAGCCAGCACAGCTCGTGTTGGCCCCGACCTACCTTCGTACAAGCCAGGATACTCCTCATCAGGAGGAAATTTGTCTTCATCTGAAGCAAACAATATATACATAGACAAAACATGACGCAAGTGAGATTGTGGCGTAGGATAATGCATTATACCACTCAACTCAACACGTACCGAATTCCCAACCTCCAGAGCGCATTTCATTCACCGCTTCCTTGTCCTTTCCGAACGCACCCATGCCCTCCATCGCCATCACCCCCCAACCGTTGCGTATCGGCACAGTTGGCACACCGACCAAGTGCAACGCCATTCATTTTAGATACATATGACTAAACTATAGAAACCATAATTTAGGCTACATATTAGCGTAGGAGCGGGCAGCGACAGTTTCTAATTTCAATTCAGTCTCAATTTTGCTTGGAAAAGCGTACGGTGTTTATTTCTTAAATACGGTCCTAATAACAGAACCAAAGGTGCAAAGCACTTGGCTTGAGTATAAGCAAGCGACGTCGGAAGAGACTCCGTCGCTTTGAGCTTATTAAGCAAGGAACTTCCTCTGCACATCGTGCGTGTGACGGCCCCGTCACAGACGAAGCATCCGAGGCAAGTAGACATGCGACGGTGCAGGCTCGCCGGAGCCAGATGCGCTGGATGGGCGCTGGAGAACCCCCTGGTGCCAGTTGCAGGACGGAAGACGAGCAAGCGAGCGAGCAGATGACGAGGTGGGAGGTAAGGGCGTTGGTAGAGAACAAAATTCCCTGGCCAAGACGCAAGTCTCAGCCGACCAGCATACACCAGCGAGCAGAGCACGAGGTTGAGCTGGGGATGGAGAAAGATAACGGATGGTGAGGCAGGAAACGAGACCGACTGAGAGTGTGCGACCGAGTGGAGGCTGAAGCGCCTGATCCGTTTCCACGACGGATAGCTCACACAGAGCAAATTCCAAACTGATTATCTTTTAGACTTGGCAACACGGCCTTCCTATTGCTAAGTCTTGCGCGGCGGCCCCCCCCTGGGCTGGCCACGCCACAGCCTCACGTTCTTTCTGTTGGATCTCGGGTCCACGTGGACTGGCGACCGACGGGTCGATATACAAGTATACAAGCGGGGCTTGTTCTGGGGGTATACGGAATATACCAGCAGATCAGCGCCGATCGCTAGCCAGAAGCGGCGTGAGCTCTTGCGAAAGGGTGCAGCCGAGGGAGGCGTAGTGAACTGTAGCGAGAGAGTCAGTGAATACAAACAGGGGTGGCACCTAGTGTGGTGTTCCGGCGGAGGATAGCGAGTTGCATCCTTGGCAGGTGTTGCTGTGTCGAAGGGCGCTAGCCGAGTAGTGCAGCAAGAAAGCGCAGAAACGACTGATCGGATACGACACACACCCAACAGCCGCGAGAGGCGCGTTACACATTCGTCAGATTGATGTCCCTTAGTGATTGTGCAGAAGACCCGCAATGAGTGTGACATTGAATGGGAGCAGGTGTAGTAATTTATGCGCGAGATCTCGCCATCTTTAGTCTGCACAACCCACACATCGTACACTTCACCGGAGCGTACTGGAAGTTGCCCACCGAACTCTCCGCCGTGCCTCAACTCATGGAGAGCGATGATCTGGGCGGCGTAGGACCGCGTGGTATTTGCGCAGGCAGACCCAACGCCGAGCATTCCAGAGAGCTGGGCCCTGGTTCAATCTGTATTATAATAATTTCACCGGAGCGCAGCGTTGAAGTGCACGTGATGACATCCGTCTTCTTCCCATTTCTGTCTGTGTTAGCCAAGTTGTCCAACCATACAATGCCACACTACGGTAGTCGCACAATACACTTGAAGAGCAAATTCGTCGCTGTTACGGATGCTGAGATTTCTCGTGCATGAGCAACGCGAGCGCGCTACAGTTTTGGTCATTTTGTGAAATATGTACTGCTATCATACGGGTTTGGCATTTTCCGTTATGTTTTTGTGTTTTTCGAATTTCCAGTCTCCTTTCAGCATTGTTGCGTGAAGATGCAGTGTCAGGCAGCGAAGATGGCGGCGACAGCAGGCGACGTGATGCACCTGCGCAAGTTCCTGTATGCCGGACGCGGGAAGGCGGTGGTGCTGACTGGCGCAGGCATCTCCACGGACTCGGGCATCCCGGACTACCGCGGGCCCAACGGCGTCTACAACCGCAACAAGGACTTCAGGCCCATCCAGTTCCAGGAGGTGCGCGCATATTGGCCAGTACATCATGCAATTGTCTAGTAGGTCTGCTAACCCTCCGCCCCCCACCCCCTCGGTGCTGCCGTATCTGCAGTTCGTTGGCGCACACACCTATCGCCAGCGGTACTGGGCTCGCAGCTTTCTCGGGTGGCCGAAGATTCTGTTCACGGAGCCCAATGGTTCGCATCATGCGCTTACGGAGCTGCAACGCTCGGGCGCCGTCTCAAGCATCCTCACGCAGAACGTGGACCGTCTGCACACCAAGAGCGGGGCGGAGGAAGTCGTGGAGCTGCACGGGTCGCTTCATGAGGTGGAGTGTCAGGAATGCAAGCACATCAGTTCCCGCCAGAGCTACCAGGACGCTCTGCGTGACTTGAATCCGAAGGTCGCGGAGTGGCTGAGCGACCACCCGGAGAAAGGAACAGGCGACGTCGCGTCCAGCGTCAACAACGTCAATCCGGACGGCGACGTCGACATCACGTGGAACTACGACGACTTCGTCTACCCGGCGTGCGTTAAGTGCGGTGGCGTGATAAAGCCAAGGTGGACGCTCGTATCTCGTCATCATCTTTCCAATGTGAGGTGTGCTTTGCTTAGTGAAAATAACGGCCGACGATGCTTGCGATTTTGTGCTTTATTGCTTGCAGAGTTGTGTTCTTTGGTGAGAACATGCCGATGGCCACGCGGACAGAAGCAATGGACCGCGTGAGCGACGCCTCCGCGCTGTTGGTCGTCGGGTCTTCGCTCAAGGTGTTCTCGGCCATGCGGCTGATCAACCACGCCCACGCCCGTGAGATCCCGATCGCCATCGTTAACTTGGGACCCACACGCGCCGACGAGCTCTGCGACCTGCGACTCGACACCCACTGCACGAGTCTTCTCACGGAAGTGGTGAGTGGCATGCGCTGAACAACGAGATAGAACCTCCTAGATCAATGCAATTGGAAGACAGCTGCAACGTATGGTGGAAAGTTTCGATGGATGAGGAATGGAAACACACTAAACGACATACTTCCTGTCGTCCAATACTTTACAAACACAAGACGCAGGAGTCTGGGTACGCCCGACCTCCACGGAAAGCATTACATGTAGAGTTTCCGTGAGTGATCGCTAGTTCACTCCTCAGCTCCACACGGTACGGGTAGGCAGGACGGAGGACGAGCTGCCGGTGGGGAGTGGCGGCTTCGGGACGGTCCCGGAGCTGACCGGCTTCAGGGACGCCATCCGGTTCACTAGCCAACTGGGGCCTTGGGCCGTCGACTCGTCGGGCTCAATCTTCTTGGGCTCTGGCTTCGGCGTGGATTCAGCTTCCACCGTCTTGAGTTCTGGCTCGGGCGCAACCTCCTGATCAACTTTCTTGGGTGTAGGCTTCGGCGAGGTCTTGGTCTTGTTTGACCCGCTAATGGCCGCGTCGTAGCCAAACGTCACGGAGGCAGAGCGGTCAAATGCGCGGCGCTCCATGACGGACTGGCTGCCGTGCGCCAGCACCGGCACCGCGGTCGCAGCCTCGCGCAGTTGCGCCTCCGAGAACTGCCGCCGGTTCACAGTGGACTCCTTCACGCCAAGTCGGGGCCCATCATACTCGGGCACATTCTTCTGCAGCGTGCGGCCCAGCGCGTGGATGCACTGGACGACTTGGCCAATGTTTTTAAGCTCAAAAAGGTCCACCGTCTCAAACAGATCGAACTCCGCCACGCCAAGGCTACGGCATGCGCGCAGGAAGCTGCTCACGTTCTCCATCTGCTTGAATGGCATCGGCGAGTTCTGAATGCGCGGGATCAGGCCAGGCTTGATCTTGTTCATCAGCGTGCAGAGGATCACGCCGTCCTTCAAGCTGTCGCCAAAGCTGGCCAGAAACTTCTCGCTCAGCACCTCCTCGATCCAGACCTGCGCCTCCTCCTCGGGAGTGGGGCCCACGTTGATACTCGAGCTGTTCAATCCAGGCACCAGCGACGCCACCGGCGCCGTCGTCGTGTCCTTTTCAGTAACAGAGTCCGCAGCGCCCGCGAGTTCCGCCACAGTCACCGCGACTTCCTCCTTCGAGGGCGTGTCCGCTCCAGTAGGTGACAGCTCCCCTTCAGGCTGGTGCGACTCGAAAGCTGAGAACTTGTTGGCGCTTCGGAAGCGAGACAACTGCTCGATCTTCTCGGCCGACGGAGGCGGCGGCGGGGGAGGCGCGCGGTACGCGCTCTGCGCGGCATCGGCCCCCAGCATGACGTTGTTGGTGTGGAAGGTGCTCTGGCGCTTCATGGTGCGGAAACTGCCCAGACTTTGCAGTGCCGGAGCGTTGCGCGCATCCGCCAACTGATCGGCAGTGAAGGTGCGTTGGTTCTTGCTCGACTCCTTCACACCCAGCGTGGGACCGCTAAAGTCCGGGTAGGAGCGCTGCACGGAGCGCCCGAGCGCGAAGATGCAACGCACCACGTTGCCCAAGTCCTTGAGCTCGAACAGATCCACCGTCTCGAACAGATCGAACTCGTTGACACCCATGACGCGGCAGGCCTTGAGGAAGGCCGACACGTTCTCCATCTGCTTGAACGGCATCTTGGACTTGGTCTCCACGCGGCGTACAATGCCCGGGTGGATCTTGTTGGCCACGGAGCAGAGGATCACGCCGTCCTTGAGACCGGCGCCGAAGTCGTCGCCGATTTCCATGCCGGAGATCGCCTCGATCCACTGGCGCGCCTCGTTCTCCATGCCGTAGTCGTAGCGCTCCGCCGCCTTGCGCGCCAGCTCTGCGTCCAGGCCGAAGCCGCCGCCGCGGGCTTGCACGGGCGCTCGAGAAGAGGACATCGTCTCGGAACTGAAGGGAAGGAGAGAGATTGAGAGCTGTGCTTCTGCCACGTTCGGATGGCAAATGGGACGGAGAGAAGAGCTGGCTGCAGCACTCGCCTTTCCACGTCGGTGGCGGTAGTGACATGCTGGTGGTGGGAAAGGTACTCAACAGGTCACCATCTGGCAGAAAGTCGGCGGGAGGGACGGCAATATCAGCTTTAACGGGGGTGACGACAGATTAAAGTCAGTCCTGTGGATATGACCGACGACGAATGTTTTGTTGAGATATTGGAAGGTCCGATCTCCGAAATCAAGCCAAACAGAGGAGACCAAAAAACCCCTCCATAACGGATACGAGGGTACGGTCCGAACGCATGACGGCATCAGCTTCGGGAGGGAAACACGTGGAGGAGTTCCGGCGACGACAAGAGCCAGAAGGCGGAGAGATGGTCGCCACCAGCCCGACATGTGGCAGGGCGGACGACCACCAGGCCACTTGGCGGAGCTGTGGACGTTTGGCAGCGCAATCACAACTCCTCTACCAGTGCCGCGCGCTCGTTACCGAAAGGATAGTCCCTTCAGTCTGTCGTCACGCCATTGGGCTAGGTACACCGGCAGGCGGAGGTGTATCCATCCAGCAGTGTTCCGCCTTCCTCTGGTCGCCAGTCCAGTGCGCCGTCGGTGGAAGCACATGCTGGCCGCTTCAAGTTCGGTCCTCACGTCTTTGCCCACCGATTGTCCCCATTGCTACACTTTACACACGTAAACCAAATGGAAACAATTGAAAAGTTACGACAACTTCAACAAGAGCCTGACTGGTGCAACTTGATGTGCTTGCTCAAAGCGCCGCCCTTCATGCTACGTGACCACCAGAGGTGGCTAGCTACGCCCCGACGCAGATGCATAGGACTAGGCGTCGCTGCTACTCACTCTCCGTCCTGGTTGGAGTCATGCGGTGGCGACGAGGACTTGGCGGCATCCCAGGCCTGCGCCAGTCGCTTGGTCGACAGCAGCGGCTCCTTCTCCGCCTTCGTCCCAGTGAAGACACCGCCACGGCGTGGAGCGGCCACCGGCGTCGTGGGACCACTGATGACTGTCGTGGCGTACGTCGTCGTGGGTTTGACGCCGCCTCGAGCCGGTGGCGCCGCCAAGGCAGACAACGAGGAGTTGGCGCTCGATTTTTTGGCCGCGCGCTGGTAGAGCTTGGTCTTGAAGGCGTACTCCTGACGCAGCATCTCGAGCTGGACTTTGGCCGGGACGCTCCGACAGACTTTCCAGAAGATCCAGAGCAGCAGCAGCGTGAGGTGCTCGCTCACGAGGATCATGACCATGCGCGTGGTGAGCGAGAAGCAGGCGAAGTCCGGGCCAAAGCGGAAGTGGGCGAAGTCGTCACCCATGGCCTCCGAGATTTGCTTGGAGCAAACGGGCGAGAAGAACTCCATAGCGCCCGTGGAGATGAACACGAGGCCGATGTTGACGATCACGCCCGTGAGGGCCAGGAAGTGCAGCACGTTGTGCCACTCGCCAATGCCGCCAGCTTTGCGCGGGAAGGGGCGCCGCATGGTGCGACACAGCCGAAACCCATCGCCGCGGGTCTTGAGCGCGTTTATAACCATACACGCTGCGGGCATGAGCGGCCAGAGCATGGAGAACATGACCACGAAGCCGAACTGCACTGTGACGTGGTGGTAGTCGTCGTACGGGTCGTAGTTCTCCTGTTCGCTCTCGAACAGGATGGCCCGCGCCTTCGCATTGAGCAACTCCACCTCTCGCTCGTTGTTCTCCAGGTATCGCGCCTTCGATCGATTCGACAGCTGTGCTAGCTCATCCGCGTCACGTGCAGCCATACTAACGTTACCGCCCTGACTGTCCGCGGTTCGCTCTCCAACAGTACCAGCATCACTGTCGCGGTAGGCCATATCAGCGAGCAAACGGCGCTCCCCCTGAGCCTTCACCATCGTCATGACTTTGCGGTCGGCTCCGCGCAGACGCTGTTCGTAGTGTTTGCGGTGGATCCACGGCACAGCCACTGCGATGAGCAAGTTGAGCCCCTGGGTGACGATGATGGGCGTGAGAAACAGCGTCTCGAGGTCCAGGTGGTTGATGTCGAAGGTGACCCAGCCGCGGCACGGGATGCAGCGGGTCTCGCGTACGCTGGTTGGATGCCACGACGGCGGACAGGACTCGCACTCGAAGCCCGAGCGGTCCAGATACGGCCCGAAGCAGCAGTTGGCCGGGTCTTTCCAGAGCACTGTGTTGAGGAAGTTGGTGATGGTGTCACCGGCGCCTGGGATCACATACACGAAGGCCAGCAGGAAGAACCACGTGTAGTAGTTGAGGAAGTCCATGAGGAAGAGTTTGCGGATCATGGACTTCTCGAACTGCTCGATGGTCTTCCAGTTCTCCCACTCGGTGAACATGCGTGCTGCACGAGTCACGATAAGGCTCCACTGTATGATGTCAACGAATAGACCGTAGAGGACACCGCCGCCCAGAATGTAGCACCACTGCGCTGAGAAGATGCCTCGATCCGGATAGCGCACCTTCAGTACTTCAAACGCCGTAATCCAGCAAGCGATGACGAGCATCATGATGGAGATCTGCACCAACATGAAGATCCCCACGGCCAGATACTTCAGACTGCGCTTCCAGCTCGGGTAGGACTGATCGGGCAGCCCAGTAACCGGGTTCACGAACGCCTCGCCACGGAAGCTCGGGTTGCGGTACACGATGGCGTTCGTCTCAAGGTTGTTCTCCCAGATACTGTTGAGTTCATTGTTGCGACGGGACCAGGCCTTGAGGAACCAGTAGCTCCAGACCACTGAGATGAGCATAGCCCAACCCACGAGCACGCGCATGTACATGGGGGTGCCCATGGGGCCACGAAGACATGTCAGCAATACTCCCAGCACTGCGATGGGCACCAACGCTTTGTTGTAGAAGTCCATGAACGCAAAGTAATAGCCGACTTTCTCGCCAAAGTGTGCCTTCACTTTGCGCAGAAAATTCTCCGAGAGGAACTCGAGCTTCTGTGTCTTGATGAAGGTCTTCAACAGGTACCGATTGGTGGCTGGATCATGCACAGGGAAAATGGAGTGCACATTTGGGTGCTCGGCCGTGATCTTGGCAGTCTCTCGGATGATGTGGTCGATCACCTGAATGCGCTCGGCGGGCGTCACGATAGGGCTGCTCTGTACGACCGCATCCACCTCGCGCGAGTTCCCGCTACGCAGCCACGTCTGGAAGCGCAGACGCCGTCCGTAGATGGCCAGCGCCTCGTCATTGCCACGAATCAGCAGCACAAAGTACTTGCTGCCCTTCTTTCCGTCGGGTTCGACGCGGCTGAAGTCACCTTCGAGCATGTCCACGTCCAAACCGCTAGACACCAGCTTCTCGACCAGCTCGCCTTCCTTGCCTGCGCTAGCATTCACTGCGGAATCGACACTCACTGGAGAGTCCGCCGTCTGTGGAGAGCGTCGTGTCACAATGGCGAAATCATACGTCACGCCTTCCAGCTCGGCGCCTGTGAACACAAAGCATCAACCAACCAGACCAAAGCAGCGCCTTAGCATGACGAGAGCCGATCGCTCTGCATGCAACAATTCTTCATTAGCAGCTACCTTTCAAATAACGATAGCAGCCAGGTCGCACGAGCGGCTGGCCGGGCTCCGGCGACACGGGCGACTCGAAGGTCCACTGGTCGTCCTGCAGTGCGAGGCTCACTACACCGGACGACAGATGCCGCTCGTCGCGCGCCTGCAACCCCAGCAAGCCTCGATCGCCGTACTCGTCGACCTGCACGGCCGTCACCTCCGGCGTCGAGTGGTCGTCCTCCATGGCGTCACGTAGGAGCAGCGGCAGTGTGGGCAATCAACCAGTCGGGAGATCCGTTTCTATTCTCCGCGCCTTCCTGATGTTTGGCGGATCTGATCTGGCGGGAATAACGACGAGTCCAAACAGAAACCACACGGATGCTAATCAAAGGTGTTGCGTTTGGACGCTTCGCTTGCTAAGTCAACATCCGCCATTTAACGACTCGGTTTATGTGCCAAGAAACGACCAAACAAGTCGACAATTGTCGACTTTGGCTACCTTTGCCACTTCTTGAGACGATGGGTCGCAGAATTTCGTGAGAATTCTCCAAGCAGCTGCAACTATAATAGTAGCCCCTAGTCCCGACGAACGGCTGGTCATTTGGGTCTTCTATTCGGTTGGATTGGCATAGCAGTCCAGCAAACCCTATCGGGTTTTGGAGGGCGCGTTGCTTTGCGCTTGTTCTTCAAGCGACGTCTTGGCTCAGAACTGAACCCACGACTGCTACTCAGCAAGTTCCTGAAGGAAAGGAAAGCGAGAAATCCGGCAGAAAAATATGGAAACGATAGCGCCGCGTGCGCCGCCGCAGTCAGCAGCGAGGCGCGAGGCCGGCGATGCGAGCGTCAGCTACTGGAACGCATGTTCTCCGCAGTCGGAGGAGACCCGCGGAGCTCCCGCCAAGGTTCGATATCTGTGACATGGCGTAGAGAATTGTTAGGGTGTTCCGCTCCTAGCTATTTCTTTCTAATGCTAATGCGTGGTGTTCAACGCAGCAAGCCGAGGCGAGCGAAAGCGGATCCGAGAACGAGTATGAAATCCAGTTCCCAGGCGATGACGTCACCAAGGAAATCCTGAGCAGCAGCGACTTCTACAAAAAGTTCATGCCGAGCACGGACGCGCTGTCCGAGTCGATCCTGCGCTTCTGCGGGAGCTTCCTGGTGCGCATGGGACCGCTGCTCGTGTCATCGCTGATCCAGCGGTTCACAGACGCGCGCTTCAACTGGGCCACCAAGACGCTGCAGTCATTCCTGGAGGTGGTGTGCTGGACGAGCGTCACGTACGCGACGTACTCGCTGTACGGCGACGCTCTTCTCGCCTTCCAAGTCGGCACGTTCGTCGGCGCCATGATGTCGGTGTGCGACGAAATCGTGCTGCAGTTTGTACGCGGCCTGGCACGCGTGATTCGCAACCAGCCAGGCGGTGGCGACCTGCTGCAGCGGCTCGGTTTCGACATTCCGAAGAACGGGAAGGCGCCGACGGACGGTCAGGAACTGGCGTTAATTAAGACACTGCTATTCGGCTACCTTGGGGTCGTGGCAGTGCGATCGCTGTGGGAGAATTTCCACGACGTCAAGTTCTTCGCGCTGCTGACGGCATGCACCGGCGTGGCCTTCGTGGTCACTGCGGAGTTCTGCTGCCTCTGGCTGCCCACGCGACGCGTGGGGCTCACGCTGCAGTCACGATTCACGAAGGTTGCGCACAACTGGCGGGAGCACTGGCTCCGCTCACTGGCGGAGATGCTCTGCTGGACGCTGTCCACGAGCTATTTCTACTACAGCTCGGAGGACTATTGGTGGTCGTTTCAGGTGGGCACACTGATCGCTGTGGGTGTGAGCCTGAGCTCTGGGCTGGACCAACTCCCAGACGTTGAGAGCAACAACGAGGAGAAGAACGAGTACGGCTTCTGGGAGGAGCGGGCGTTAGACGACCCGTTCATGGCGCTGGCGAGCGTCCTGGTGAAGGTGCAGAACGTGCTCGAGGCGTGCGGCCGCTCGTTGGAGGCCGAAGCGATGGATATGTACGAGAACTTTGGTGAGTAAAGGATATCATCTCCGTGAGTGAAGCTGAAGAGAGAGAGAGAGAGAGAGAGAGAGAGAGAGAGAACTATCGAAGCGAAGATGGTAGAGCACCACAGAGGTGGAGAATGTCGAAAGCAGAGCGTTACAATTAAATGAAATGTACCAGTGAATTGCCAAGAGAGACCCGCGACGTGGCTGTATCTTCGTTACGTCTCGTTTCTCGTGCCAGCAAACGAGGCGATGCTTACCTAGCGCTTTCTCTGCCCGCCACGCAATTCTTGCTCAAGCACTCGCTGCCTTCACGCATGCTTACAGGAAAGGGTGCGCCTTCGTCATGCTTGAGTTTGTTACGGGTAACAAACGACGTCTTTTCGTGGCGCTCCACAAAGATTCGCGCTGCTTGCTTTCGACACCGTGACGGCCACGCGCTCGTGACTTTTCAGATCTTCACCACGAGATCCGAACAGCGCGTCACATGAATGCTTACCAGCATCCCACTTTATCGGCGACGTGGCTTTCGGGATACTTTATCAAGTTGATATCAACTTTCTGTAAATACGCCAATCCATTCATTCAAATGCACCTTTCTCATGCAAACGATACCTTACCAAAGCGGCAGTAAAGACACAGAAAGCGGCGAGGAATCATGGTTCGTGTCCGGCGCTATGGCTTGTTGACGTTGAGGTTCCGGCGACAGAGCAGCAAGTCAGCCCCTCCATGTCACAGGAGCATGCAGACAAGACAGGGAAGGCACCCGCGCCTCCATCTGCCTCGTCCTCGTTGAGGACGAAGACTCCTCCTGCTAATTATACTTCGAACTCGTCAGGCATAGACGTGCGTCCTGCCTGACCTGGCCGGATGCCGCGCCAGGCGACATGCGCACCAGTATCCAATTTCCAAGGCCCCACCCAAGTTGAAGATTCTACAGACACCAGCACAGATGGCGCCCAACATGGAGATCTCCGGCCCCACGACGGCCCCGCTGCACCATGTGGCCAACAGCCACATCCGCGATATGAACTCAGACGTGCTGTTCCACATCGGGCTCACGTGCTCACAGGAGGAGAAGCGGCAGATCGTGGACCTGTTCGGCGACGTCAAGTTCTTCGTGACGGGCG
>MBAC02001518.1:0-19679 GCA_001712635.2 Nothophytophthora sp. Chile5
GCGCCACCAGCGTCACGTCCAATCCGAGCCCTCTCTGCTTAACCGGATCGTCGAATGGCAAGCTCTCTCATTGACGAGTCCACGCCCAGCAATTCCCATTCTGCGCTCAAGAAATCCCCCCTTGACGCAGCGGAGGCGACGTCCATCACGTCGCTTGCGAAGGTCACACGAAGGCCCGACTTGTTGTTCGTCGTGCAGTGCCATCTCTGTCGAGTATTTCATGGCGAACGAGGAATCGCGGTGGCTGGGCTCTATCTACAACATGATTAGTGGACATGGACATTGTCCACTGCATTGAACGCTCAAGATTCTGGCGTGGCACGAACCCACCGCGAACACTGCTGCGTGCATGTCGAGGGAGGGCCTGCTTGCATGCGGAAGGGTGTCATCTTCGAAACCCACGGCTGAAACAAGTGACAATAAAGGAGAACCTGCTGCTGCATTTTACCTCCTCGATCGATGAGCTGGCAATTACCCGAGTCAGCGCACGAAAGCAAAGATCCCAAAAAAGGAAGTTGGGGGGCGTACAGCATCCTTGCAGCAAAATAACGAGCAACTCGAGAGCTACCGCATGGATCAGGCTCGTAGCAGTGTGCACCTCATCATAATCAAAATAACATCCACCACCTACCTTGTAGGCTTTACTTCCTACATGATCGCGCAGCTACCGTCGCCAGATTTGCCTTCCGCGCCCTCCATATCCGCGTCTTGCTCGGTGCCGCTTGCTGCCAATTCTTGCTCCATCTGCAGATAGAGACATAAAACAACACACAATGTCAACGTTGGCACCACACACACGAGACAATAGCACAATAAAGGAGGCACAAGCAAAACGAACCTGCTCCCTGGTGAACAGGAACGAGCCGCGCACGGGGAACTTATCTCCGTTGTCGTACTGCACCGAGTACTCGTCGTCCCCCAGCAAACTCACGACAACGCCACGGACAAACTGCGTACAGCGTTCTCCAACGACTATCTTCGAGTACAGCACTGCACCGACGGCAAACTCGTGGTGCGGTTGGGGCTTCTGGGCCGAGACTGGCGGCGACATGGTCGCATCGCTGGACGCCGGAGCGACGTCGACCCACTCACTCGTGGCAGAGGCGTCGACGTACTGTGCCATTGGCTCGTCGTGCTGTTGGCTCGCGTAACTGGCGCTGTCCACCACCTCGTTGGGAGCGACGACGGCCGAAATCGCAGTGCGATACGACGTGACTGCCTCCGGATAGTCGCTAGGAAACGCAGGCGTCGTGAACACCGGAGCATTGAGCTCCTCTGGGACAGTCGAGGCGACAAAGGCGGGCACGACGCGCTCCTTCGGAGCCGACGAAGCCACAAAGACAGGCACGTCGCGCTCTTGTGGGTCCATAACCGGCACACTTCCTGCTGCCTCCTCCATCGTTGAGACGAACTTGCGCATCACGTCACGCATGGGCCCGCTCAGCCGCTTCAAGAGCGCGTTAAACTCGAGGATCAGCACGCGGCACACCGACTCTGGGAGCGCCGCCTGCTTCCCTTCCCACAGCTTGCGCTGGTCCGCCGCGATCTCCATGATCATCTGCATGGAGCTCTGCGTCACGCCCAAGAACTCCCGAATGCGCTGCTCAATGTCGCTCTTCTTGATGGGTGCCGAATCCCCAAAGTACTCGTTGTGGACCGCCAGCGCCTTCTCTTGCTCCAACTGCTCCTCCTTGGCTTTGGCTTGCTGGATCGAGTGGAACTCATAATAACGAAACAGAGCTCCCGTGAGCAAGGGGATGTACTTCCCCAATGCCAAAGTCGCTCGGGCCTCCGAGGACGTGCGCGCTTGCTCCAGGCTCTTAGTGACACGCGTCAGTGCTTCCTCACGTCGTTCACGGACCTTCCGGAATAGAATCGTAAGATTCTGGTGGAATGTGAGTGCGCTGTTTGCAGTCTTGAGCGCTTGAGTGCACTGCTCCACACGCGCCTCGCTGTCGCGGCGCGAGCTCCAGAGCGCCTGCACCTCCATGTCGTCGCCCTTCCACACCTCCACGACAGACAACAAACTCGCCGATGCCTCCGTCTCGCCCGATGCCACCAGCTCCTCGTGGCGCTTGCGTACGAACTCCACCAGCTGCAATGAGCGCGTTTCCTTCATGTTCTTGGCATCCAGTAGCGCACGCTCACCCTCATGCACTTCACGACTGCTTTGCTCCGCCAGAGCGGCCAGCTTTTGGCTCAGCAACTCCAGTGCCTGTTCTGTCGCGGCCAGACGCTCGTGTCCCCCGTCACGCGCATGGCCAAACCAGACCAAGCGGTCCATGTACGTCTGACAGGCCATCGACAAGCACCCGATGAGGTTCTTGGCCGCACCGGCTCGCGCATAAGCGCTCTGCTCAGCCGCTTGGATCTCCTCCTGCGTCTTGGCTGCCACCTCCTCATCCCGTTGCTTCAGAGTCGCATCCGTCGGTGTGCAGGCAAAATGTTCATTCAAACTCGCCAAGGACGGCAGTCTGGCGACCACATCGATCGTCAGTGCAGTGCCTTGCGTCTGCTGCTCCTGGGCCTCACGCGGCTCCAACTGCTTCGTCCACACTGCCAACGCATCCGCCGTGAGGTTGAGCTGCATAGCCAGCTCCAGCATCGATGGGACCTGCAGATGGTCCCACACGCCGCTAACCCATTCAGGGTTGCGCAGTGGCTGGCGTCCGGCCACGCGGTCCTCTACAGTCTGCAGCAGCAACCGTTCGGCACTCGCAGTGTCGACGGGAGACGGAGCAACCTCGTCGTTTTGTTGGGTGGACGGCGTGGCATCCTTGTCCTGCTGCTTCTCCTCCTCCTCCGTTTCCTTCTCTTCCCCCGAGCTTGTCGACCGGAAGCGCAGGTCCTTGCGCTTCTTGTTGGGCGTGCCATTCACATCCGCGGCCGACGCGCTAATGCGCCGCTTCTCGCGCTCCCGCTCAGGCGTACCGCCGCTCTCCATCGCAGCAGGTGCAGAGGCAGGGACATCTACAGTGGAGCTGGAGCTCTGGCGGTGACGGTGACGGTTGGCCTTCAGCCAGTGATAAGCGTCTCGCGTCTGGTTGTCACAAGCGCGCAGTGCTGCCTGCAGCTCCTGGGTGTCCAGCGGCGGGTTGAACTCATACATAGCGAGCACGCGAAGCTGATCCAGCTCGCGCAGGTTGGTGCTGCTGCCTACGTTCCGGGGGTTTCCCCATGCACTGCCGTGGTTGCCGCCTCCCATTCTCGGTCGCTGCGTTCTCAGGAATGCGCACTCGGAAACAAATATGCAGAGTGTGTGCTGGGACGTGGGGCCATCTCCCTCCAAAGTGGTTGTAAATTACGGAGAAAAATTTCGGCTGAGAAACAAAAGAAACAGCAAACTGGCAGATGTCAATACAAAAAATGAAATAGTGCGTTTAGGAAGTCGCAGAGGACGATGAATACTACGATACATTACGGAAAGGTAAACTGTATACAAGTTTCTTCTTCTTGGTGTTGCTACATGTCCTCTTCCCCGTCATTCGCCGCGAGCTGATGGGAAATGACTGCGCCAATGCCCCATTTGCCGTCGAGCGCGTCTTTCTCGAGCTCCAGCACCGTGTACTGGCCCAAACGCAATGAACCTGCGCCAAATGCAACACAGCCAAGAGACAGGTTGGCCATGTATACAGCATCCAGTAGAAGCCAGTCTTGGATACCCACGCACCTGGATAAATGAGGGGGAGCTGCGCGTGCGGGTGCTGACCGCTGCCGCCAATGATCTCAATCGCGTGCGGTTCCTCGGGTTTACTCGAGGAATGGAGCATTGGAAGCAAACCGGCGAAGAAGGAGGTCTCCAGCACGGGTAGGCGGGCTTTGACCGCCGAATCGCGCAGCACGAGCACCAGGTCGCGGTCTTGCATCGGATCCGTGCCGTCGTTCACCAATCTGTCGCGTGCATAATATGCAATCGTGCACAGCAATAGCAGAGAGTCAGACGTGTCCTCGTTAAGTCCACGACTCGCACCGCCCGTCCTGCGACAACTCAGAGCGGACGTACTTGAAGTAGTGCGCTTCGCCCATGAGAACCACACCTTCGGCGAGTTGTTCCTCTCGGGAAAACAGGTTCGATGAGTATTGTGTAAGTGATGGTGCCGCCACCACAGTACTGCGCGTGGTAGGCGGGTCATTCTGTTCGTTGCAAGCGCCGACGGTATATAGCATATCAAGCCAACGCAACAGACGTCAGAGCTTTCTCGAATATGCGCTTGTCCAGTACTGTCACGACGGATGAGGAAGCACGCACATCATCCGGGACGTACAGCACGCGGCAGATAATCATCTCAAGGCGCGAGATGAGCGCCATCATGTCGCCTTCGGCCGCCGCCACCGCCTCCAGCGCCTCGTACTCGTGCGGCCCGCGTTTGGCCACCAGACCGCCGCTGATTAGCACGGCGTCCACATCGCAGTCCTCCGAGCTCACCAGCTCCTCGCACAGCTGGTTAACGCGCGCGACCTGGCCCTCCAGGTCGCTCAACAGCACCAGCTTGAGCGCGGTGGCGTCGCCCCCATTCCGCAACATGCTCATCAAAATGCTGGTCAGTTGGTGGCGCAATTTGTTGGTACACTCGCGCAACATTCAGGGCGGCAAGTGAACAACACCTGTTGAAAACGATCAAAAGCTTTATATATGATTAGACAAGTATATTGCTTCACGTTCACGCTTTGTATGTCAGCGCCAAGCCACGGAAGATGGAGCTTGCGTTGTCAGAGCTGGTGACTGCGCCGTTTACGTAGGAGCGAAGGGGCCACAGTTGTTGGCGAAGGAGCCGCAGTTGTTGGCGAAGGCGCCGCAGTTGTTACAACAGGTGTCTTCGTGGTTGGCGCAGGCGTCGGCATGGCTGCTTGGTACGTGAGGAGGCAGTCTCCCGCACTCGCCGTGCAGCAAATGATGTTCTGCTGATTCCAGGCCGAGTAGTCTTCCGTGCACTTGCTCAAGCTCCAGCAGTACGGCCCACCTGTGTTTTGGTTTGATTCCGAACAACACCAACTACTCCCGCCTCCAAAGTAGCTGCAGCCGTAATACGCCGTCTGGGTCGTGAAGGTTGGCGGGTTGACGGTTTGGGGGACAGCGAACTGTAGCTTCCGCCCAGTCACTGGACTCTGACGAGTAATGACGGGAGGCGTTTGAGTCAAGTTGTCGTTGAGGAGCTGATCTTTCTGCTCACTGTCACTTTCGAGCTCCGCCGTGACAAACGCCGAGCAAAGTTCTTTCGGTTCCCCACTCTCCAAATGACCGCAGTCGTAGCCACGGAAGTGCCATCTCTCCACCATCTCCTCCGACGTCTTCGGTGGCATATACTCCAGCGAAAAATAGACGCCAGCATCCGTCAGTTGGCGGATGTACAAGTCCTCGCTGACCAGTTTGTACACGCCGATATGCGCTTGATCCGGCACGTCTGCCAGGAACACGTCGACGACGACGGACTCCGGCACGTTTTGCGATAACGGACGCCACGCCTCGCTCCCTTTCGCGGAAGCTTCGGCCACGCACGGCTGCATTGCTGATGCGAATGCCACAACGATCGCCAACACCAGTATCTGCTCCCGCTGCATCATGAAGCGCTTCTGCCGTTCAACAAACGGAACACAGCAAGTTGGAGAATGATCTCCTCGTTCTGGGTAGCTTGGATTTCGGCATCAATTCAACAAAAAGAGACGGGCGTCAATGCTTTGTGCTTTCTTTCTGCAGAAT
Source organism: Nothophytophthora sp. Chile5 (assembly GCA_001712635.2). Classification (NCBI taxonomy): domain Eukaryota; phylum Oomycota; class Peronosporomycetes; order Peronosporales; family Peronosporaceae; genus Nothophytophthora; species Nothophytophthora sp. Chile5. Next base: position 5,699 of record MBAC02001518.1, read on the forward strand.
GTTCCGTTCGATGCGTCGAGCGCTGCAGCCAGTGCGTGAGTTCAGCTGCATGTATTGCAGCTTCCGTCTCTGTTGAAGCAAGAGTGGTGGTTCAAACTTCAACGTCGGTCAACAACGCAAAAATAGCGTAAGTAGACGGCGTTTCGTAGATATATCACGAATATAGACATTTTCCACACCAAAGCCAGTGGCAAGTTGATGGCGCTTGCTCGGTTTGCGATGACTCGGGTATTTATTTATCGACCAGCTCCTTCGCCGCGACCAATACCCTTCAACCGGCCAAAGAGACTTTGACAAAGACGCCTTGGCGATATGTAATACGATACGTGTGGAGTGAAGCAGGGTGCGGCCGTGACCGATTGCTTCGTTCGTCACTAGCATCGCAGGAAATGCCCAGACCCGGTTTCAATATCCTCTCACGAGTCGCGCGTGGATCGCCACGGCCAGCGGTGAGGCATCCCCGCATCGTAATCGACGGTGCCGACGTCATTCGCATGGCGTCCGCGCCGCTGATTGCGTCTCTTCCGCTGGCGAGGATACTCTTCTGGTTATCTCTCGCGTATCCCATGCCCAACCCTCCATAACCAGTCGATTCACCACTCTTCCATACACGCTGGTTACGCAACGCAAACGACAGCGCACTATTGTGGTCGCTTGTCAAACAAAAAAGCTGAATCATGAGATACTCGCGCTTTGATTGGCTCAGAGTGTAGCCAATCGTGGCGCCGCTCTAGTGAACCTGTCACTCCCACTCCGCAAGCAATCCCTGGCCGTCGCCTCCAGCCATCTCAAGGCTGGCAGAATCCTTTCGGCCGCACGCTCGCCACGCGCCTCAAGATGCCCGCCGCCAATCTGCAGATCGAGGGCGCCACTGCCCGCGCGTTTGCGGCGCCTGCGAAGCCCCAGTCCGTCCACAAGAGCTTGCTGACTGTGGACGTGGACGAGTCTGCGAGCAACGCGTCGACTGCGTCGCTGGCGGCCACGCCGCTGAGCAAGACGAGCATCAGCGCGGGTGTGCTGAGCCACCGCGCGTTCGAGCACGAAGAGCGCTTCTGCTCCGGCTCCGACGCCGTGCTCCACGTCGCGAGCAACTCGAGCGCCAATGTGTTCGTGTACCCGCTGCTGCAGGGCGCCAGCAAGCCGCAGGAGGACGACGAGAGCTCCCGTGCGCGCATCGTGACGCTCGAGATCCGCGCGGGAGCTGCTTCTGCTGTGCGTGGAGCCCTGGCGGTCGGCGCTTCGGCGGCTGTTATGATCCCTTCGCAGACGCTGCCTCTGTTCCTGCCCAGCCTGTTTCAGATTGCGCAGAAGTCCAAGAGTTCCGCCGCCGCGGTGTTCCATGTGGCGTGCGAGGCGATTCGCCCCGACATGGCCGTCGCCAGCTCGTATGAGCCTTTGTACGCTCTGCAGCACTCGGGTGCGCTGTTGCTGAACTCCGCGTCGCCGCAGGAGTGCCACGACATTGCGGTCGTTGCCCACGTGGCTGCCCAGCGCCTCAACAAGCTGCTGGTGCACTTTTACGACGGCGCCCGAGTTGCACGCGAGCTGGCCAAGCTGGAGCAGCTCACGCCTAGCGCGCTGGAGACGCTAGCGTCCCTTGAGAGCTCGGTGAATGCGTCTCAGGATGTGGCGGAGCAGGTGCAGGGCGTGATGGACGATTTGTTCCACGTGCTGCAGCGCCAGTACCATGTGTACGAGTACTTCGGTGCGCGTGATGCTGAGTACGTGGTGGTGGTGGTGGGTGAGGCTGCCATCGCTCTCAAGGAAGCCGCCGCCTACGAGCAGATGCTGGGAGCCAAGGTCGGTGTGGTGCAGGTTCGTCTGCTGCTTCCGTGGTCGCACGCGCTGTTCGCTCGCGCTCTGCCTGCCACTGTGAAGCGTGTGGTGGCTCTGGAGAACGTGGCTCCCAGCGCGCTCACGTTCCAGCGTGGGCTGCTGACCCAGCACCTGCAGGTGTTCTTCCACTCGACGCACTGGCAGCCCACTGCCGAGAGCGCTCCTGTGGTGGTCACGGGTGTCTATGGCGGCGTGTTCCGCAACAGTACCTTCTCTGCTGGGATGGGACGTGCCGTGCTCCGTCACTTGGCGACGGCTTCGTCTCGTCGCGCCTTCGTGGTGGCCAAGAGCGAGGAGTTGTACGATGCTGCGCTGGTGAACGCCGCTTCGGAGAGCAGCCAGACGCCCAAGCTGGACGTTATCTACGGCGAGCCGCTGGAGCTCGAAGGCTCGGCCGCTTACACGAAGCAGTTCTTGTTCTACGGCTTCGACGATGTGGAGGGTGACGCGGCGCGCGTCGGCACTGAGACGAGTCAGCTGTTTACGTCAACGTTGGATCTGCTGAACAAGAACCCGACGACCCGTGTGAACGCTGTGGTCACTCACAGCACTGGAAGCGCTGCGGCTGCTCGGCCGGTGGCTACCCTTGAAGTGCGCGTGGCTCTGGACGGCGGCAACAGCCGCACGGCTTCGGATCCGGTGGAGCAGGCCGACGTGGCTGTCGTGACGCGCGCGGAGCTGCTGGCTCACTACGATGTGGCTCGCAGCGTCAAGCACGGAGGCAAATTGCTGGTACTGGCTGGCTGGAAGACGGCTGACGATGTGGACGAGCGCGCGGCCTTCAAGCAGCAGGTGGCGGCTCGTGACGTGCAGCTGTTGGTGGTGGACACGAACGAGCTGGCCACGCGTGTCGAGGACGACGCGGTGGCCGCGGTGGCGCTGCAGACGGCGTTCTTCAAGGCGTCGGGACTGTACGACGAGCATGTGGTGCTGGCGCTTCTGGAGGCGCAATTCCCGGCTGAGAAGCATGCTACGCTTCGGTCCTTCGTGGCTGCGGTGTGGGGCGACGTGGTTGCTCTGACGTACCCCACGGCCGAATGGCTGGCGGCTACTGATGTTGATGCGGACGTGGCGGCTCAGCCTTTGACTGCTCTTGCGGGTGTGGCGACGAGCAAGATCTCGTTCGCTCACAGTCAGAGCTCGCTGGTCAGCGCGTCGAAGGCTGGCGGCAAGCGTCGTGCCCTCTCGGAAGTCTCTCGCGAGACCAAGACGGCGTGGCAGCTGATGTTCCCGGACGCTTTCGGAGCTCGTCGCGGTGTGCGTGACCACGTGACGGACCTGGTGACCGTCACCAAGTGGGAGCGTCTGACGCCTGCGGACTACTCGCGTAACGTGTTCCACGTCGAGATGGACACGACCAACACGGCCATCACGTACCGCATCGGCGAGGCGCTGGCTGTGTTCGCGCACAACTCGGAGAAGGACGTGCTGACGTTCCTGCGTTCCTTCAACGTGGATCCGGAGGCGCTGGTGGCCTTGCCGGTCGCGGAGAAGAAGAAGAAGGGCGAGCAGGTCTCGATCCCCAGCGAGGAGACGCTGACGTACTTCCAGCTCTTCTCGCACGTGCTGGACATCTTTGGCCGTCCGTCGAAGAAGTTCTACCAGGCTCTGCTGGCTCGCGCCACGGACGAGAAGGAAAAGACGACGCTGACTGCCCTGCTGGACGCCGATGGCAAGGACGAGTACAAGCGTCGTGTGGACGAGACCGTCACGTTCGCTGAGCTGCTGGAGGAGTTCCCGTCGGCGCGTCCCACGCTCGCTGACCTGCTGACGCTGGTGCCGCGTATCAAAGCGCGTCACTACTCGATCGCGTCCAGCATGAAGATGAACCCGACGAGCGTGCACCTGCTGATCGTGGTGCACGACTGGACCACGCCGAGCGGCAAGTACTGCATCGGCCAAGCCACGCGCTTCCTGTCCAACGTCAAGGTGGGCCAGCAGCTGTCGGTGTCGGTGTGCTCGTCGGTGATGAAGCTGCCTGTGAACCCGGAGGACCCGATCGTGATGGCCGGTCTGGGCACGGGTATGGCGCCGTTCCGCGCGTTCATCCAGGAGCGCGCCTTCCTGCGCTCGCAGGGCGTGAAGGTGGGCCCCGTGGCGCTGTACTTTGGCAGCCGCAGCAAGGCCAAGGAGTACCTGTACGGCGAGGAACTGGACGAGTACGAGCGCGACGGCTTGGTGACGTACCTGCGCTGCGCGTTCTCGCGCGACCAGCCGCACAAGGTGTACATCCAGGACAAGATCGCGGAGGACAAGGAGATCCTGGCGGACCTGCTGCTGCGTCAGAACGGCCACTTCTACCTGTGTGGCCCCACGTGGCCGGTCGCCGACGTGCGCGAGGCGCTCATCGGCTCGTTCACGGAGGTGGGCGGACTGGACCGTCGCCAGGCCAACATGACGATCGAGCGCATGCGCGAGGAGGGCCGCTACGTGCTGGAGGTGTACTAAGCTAAGCGGCTTCGGGCGGCATTGGGGGCGCAGCAGGGCGAGGTTGAGCCTCTTGCCTTGAGATCGCATGCTGTAGCTTCCTCGCCTGGAATACATGTGAATTTTTCCGCTCTCTTGTTGCTGTTGTTTCGTACAACATGTCTTCGATTTGTTGTTCTGCACAATGTCAGACAGCGTGTTGTAAATACAACACCTGCTGAAATCGATCGCACGTTCGCTGCATTAGGTTAGACAAGGAGTGACGGGGTTTGCAAAGACAAACTGACTGTACCCATCTATGTTTTCATGCCATAAATCATTGGAGAGGCATTCGTTCACGAGGCGAACGTCGAGTGGGAATGCGTTCAGTCGCGCGAACTCCACGACGCTTGCTCTCTTAACTCGCTCTGCTGCAGGAGCTGCAGCCCACAGCCAAGGCAAGCGCCTCATCCAAGCTGCGATGCCGCTGGCAGCGATTAAATTTTGGAAAATTGGCGCGTTACGAACTGCTGCTTGTCCGAACTTTATCCGAAACGAACCCCCTGAACACGATCCCAGAAATTCACAGAAATTCACAAGCGGGATTCAATGTTGCACTTGCCTTGCCACCTTCCAGCAAAACGTCCGGTCCGCTGACCTTTTGTTACCCAATCACAGGACGGCTCCATCCACTTGACGATCTTCGATTGGTCAAAACTAGTTCCTTTAAAGCGCAGGTGGACAAAACCAGTCCGAATTGCGGTACCACCTGCGTCACGTTCCACCACCAAATTGCGTATAGCCGGATACACACCAGCCTTTACAGCCGACCTTCCCACGCTCGAGCGTGTAGCCGGATGTTGTGATCGAGTATACGGTCCTGGTGCCGTTGCAGACTGCATTTTTCCGCCTGCTGGGTTGCGGTTGTCGGTCGTTTTGGGATGGGGAGCCCGACCGCCAGGCGACGAACGCCAAAGAGGGCGGGCATTCCTGGGAAGGACGGAAGAGACGCACTCCCTCTCCGCTCTGCTGCCTTCCGCCGTCCAGGCGTCCACGACACACTGCGCATCTGGCTGTGACGGGTTTGCTGGCTGGCGATGAACGCCGCGCAGTACATCATCGAGCGGATGCGGACGTGCAAGGCGCTGCATGACATCGGCGGCGGCAGCAATTCCGAAACGGACCGGACCGACAAGAAGAAAGCAGGCAAACCGCGGCGCTCGGCAGGCTGCTTCGCGTCTGTAGGGAGCGCCACGCACTCGTTCCATGGGGACGACGCCGTGGGCTTTGGCCCGGGCTACATGGTGGTGGCCGACGGCGTGTCGGGCACGATGAAGGCGTCGGGCGTGCTGGCGCGGATGCTGGTGGCCGAGACGCTGACGGCGCTCAGCAAGCTGCGCAAGCGCGCGCGAGACGAGCCGATTCGGGCGGTGGATTTCAGTCAGAGCATGCAGGCGGCCGGCAAAAGCGCACGCAAGCTGGCGAAGCGGAAAGGGCGGCTGGACTCGACCCTCTCTGCCGTGTTCTTCGACGAAGCGACGCGGCAGATGTTCGTCTACACCATCGGCGACTGCAAGTGCGTGCTGCTGCGTGGCGGCGCGCTGGTGTTCGAGAGCGACTCCATCATCTACGACTTCAACGTGCCTGCCGTGGTGTCCAGCAACCAGACCATCAACTACGCGGTCGAAGTGCAGGTGCAGACGTGCGCTTACGAGGCAGGCGACGTGTGCATGCTCTTCTCAGACGGCGTGCACGATAATCTGTACGTGGATGAAGTACAGGCGTGCGTTGCAGCGGTGGCAGGATCCCCGTCCGGCCGAGCGAAGAACGGCGCGGCCGAGGAGATGGCGTGCAGAACCGTGGAGCGCGCCAAGGACACCTTCGCGTCCTGCACCGAGTACATCCCGTTCGCCGTGTCGGCCGCGGGATTCTGCCGCGACGCGCTGCGTGAACTCGAGGCGAGCAACTCGGTGGATGCCGACGAGTTCGCACGCTTCCGCGCGAAATGCGAGAGCATCCCGGCGCTGGAGGTGACGCGGGCCGCCTTCAGCAAGGAGCGGCGCGTGCGCCAGCTGGCGTTCTACAGCGCGTCCAACCTGCTGGCCTTCGCACACAAGAAGCAGGGCAAGCGTGACGACATCTCCGTGTGCGCGGCCGTGCTCGCGTGACGGTAATGGCCCATTGGAAGGCACCACCCATCGAAAGGCAAGGCGAGAGCCGCAGATCCAGGGCATTGCATACAAAGTGCGATACATTGGAGGCTGAGGCGCCAACACACCACCAGTACCACTATTTTAAAGAGTATAAACATATAGTAGCTCTTCATTCTCCATTCCGAGTCTGCCATAATGGAGCGAGGCTTCGAGATAGCGGTTGCTTCGCGGGGAAGGAAGGCGTCAGTGAACCCAATATGCTAGGAATTTGCGTTGTGTTTTTTAATAGACGGTGTGACGACGGATGCATTCTTCCAAACAAGGTCCATTCGTGCTTGGATGAAAAACCCACCTTTGGAGATTTCAAGGTATTTTATCCACTTTTGGTATTGGGCTTCTGGGCCAGTGAAACGTCATCCGGGAAAGTTGCCGTCACTCAGCAAGACGAAGCGGGAAGGAAGGAGAGCAGCAATATGGGCAAGCGATCGCGGAACGGACGTGGCGGCGGGCGCGGTGGTGGCGGGCGTGGCTCGAAGAAGTCCCGATCGGCTGGCGAGGCGGACGACTGGCGCGCGGACAAGTTCGCGGACTGGGTCTACGAGAACAAGGACTTCGACGCCTACTACAAGGTGCGCGAGGCCGCCACTCCCTTCCGGTGGTTGCACATTGCTTATACGGGCTCTGGTGCAAATCCAACAATGCTCTCTGTATGTTTCAGGCACAGAACATCATGACCGACGCGGACTGGGAGCCGTTCAAGAAGGCGCTGGCCACGCCGTTGCCCACGACCTTCCGCATCAACAGCTCCTGTCCGTTCGCGGATCGGTACGAGACGATGCTTATCCCGCTCTTCTCTATGTTAGTGATAACGACTGGACTCACCATGCGCTTCTGCTGTATGGGTGTGCAGTATCCGTGAGCGTATTGTGGAGGACTTCAAGTTCGACGGCCTGGTGGTGGATGAAGAGCCGGTGGAGCCGATCAGTTCCATGCCGTGGTACCCGGACAGCCGCGGCTTCACATGGTCGGTGGAGCGTCGTCGCGTGCGGAAGCTGCCGATCCTCAAGGAGTTCCAGACGTGGCTCGTGGAGCTCTCGAACAGCGGCAGTATCACGCGTCAAGAGGCTGTGAGCATGATCCCGCCGCTCGTTCTGGGCGTGGAGCCGCACCACAAGGTGCTGGACATGTGCGCCGCCCCCGGCTCCAAGACCTCGCAGCTGCTGGAGTCGTTGCACTCGCAGGAACGCGCGACGGGCAAGACTCCTACGGGCGTCGTGGTGGCCAACGACGTGGACCTCAAGCGCGCCTACATGCTGGTGCACCAGTCCAAGCGCATCAGCTCGCCGGCGCTGCTTGTGACCTGCCACGAAGCGCAGAACATCCCGTTCTTGGGTGACGACGGCACCGAACGCGAGGGTGTGTTTGACCGCATCTTGTGTGACGCGCCGTGCAGTGGCGACGGCACTTTGCGCAAGAACCCGCTCATCTGGAAGCACTGGAGCGCCAAGAACGGCATCGCGCTTCACCCGCTGCAGCTGCAGATCGCCAAGCGCGGCGCCGCTCTGCTCAAAGTGGGCGGCAACATGTGCTATTCCACGTGCACGTTTAATCCGCTGGAGAACGAGGCCGTGGTGGCCGACCTGCTGCGCTGGGGCAACGGCTCGCTTGAGCTCGTGGACGTGTCGGACACGCTGCCGCTGCTGAAGCGCCGCCCAGGCATCACGTCGTGGAAAGTGCTGGACTCGAAGCTGACGGAGTATTCGTCCTTCGAGCATTTTGTGGCGGAGAATGAGAAGAGCGAAAAGAAGGACAAGATGAAGGCCACGATGTTCCCACCCACGGCGGAGGAGGCCGCGGGACTCCACCTGGAGCGCTGTATGCGCTGTCTGCCGCAGGATGAGAACACTGGCGGCTTCTTCATCTGTTTGCTGAAGAAGGTGGCACCCACTCCGGAAGATGCGCCCACCACGGAGAAGGCGACGTCGACGGACGCCAAGTGCGAGGAGGTCGTGGCAAAGAAGGAGGAAGGAGAAGACGCCACTGCGACGAAGGACAACGATGTGAGCGACAGCAAGGGCGACGCTGAGGCGGGAGACGCGGCTTCTGTCGATCAGACGGAGGAAGCTGAAGCCGACGAGGTGTCGGTGAAGCGGAGGAACCGTCGGGAGGACCGCCGCAACCAGAAGGGCGAGGTTTACGTGGCGTTTGGCGCCGACAAGTGGGCCAATGTGCGCGAGTACTACGACATCAGCCCGGAATTCTCGCCTGCTCAACTGATCACGCGCTCGGAGGACGCCAAGTCCATCACGTTCGTGACGGAGAGCATCACGATGGCTCTGCTTGAGGAGATGAAGCGCAAGAAGCTCAAGGTCGTGTATGCTGGCCTCAAGATGTTCGAACGCAACGAGACCGCTGAAGGCGGCAAGGTCTACCGCGTGTGTCAGGCCGGTCTGCCCCACGTTCTACCGTTCATGAGCAGCCGCAAGGCGAAGGTGTCCATCAAGGACTTCCAGATGATGCTGGAGCGGCTCGGCGACCTGCTGGACTTCGACGAGTTCGAGCCAGCCACGCGTCAGTTGCTCCAGGACGCGCCCATCGGGAGCATCGTGTGCTCGCTGGACCGCCCCGAGCAGTCCGACGTGGAGTGAGTGGCTTCTTGCGATGATGTGGTCGTGTTGCGCTTGTGATTCTCACCGTCTGTGTTGTGTTGCTGCAGAGCGAAGGTGATGAACTTGGTGGTGTGGCGAGGCCGCAACTCGGTGAACGTGATGGCGGCCAAGGCGGACGTGGCGGTTCTGCTGTCGACCATGAAGGAGATGAAGATCTACGACCCGCTGGTGCAAGATGCCGTGCGAGCGGCCAAGCAGCTCAAGGACGCGGAGCGCGCGGCGCGCGACCAGAAGCATCAGACGCAAAGCGAGCAGCAAGAGGAGAAGAAGCCGGTGGAGACGGCTGCAGCGGAGGTCGAGGCTCCGGCTGCCTTGTAGGGCTCATCGCTTGGTGGTCTTCCTAGGCAGCAGCGATGGCAAGAAACCCCGAGGCTTGGACATAGACAACTGCGCTTTTTCGGTCGCACATGCAGAAACTTGGTCCATTCTTCAAGGCTTCGACCGTCCCGAAAGATTAACTCGCATGTCGTAGCCCTTGTTTGCTGCGTATCACCCTTCTTGACCTCCATGATGATCACCAAGCGCTTGTCCTTCGTGATCACGTAGTTCCCTTTAGTGTCCACGTCCACGTCGACGCGCGAGACAAGAGGAGATCGAGGAAGCGCCACGCAAGTCACGAGTTTGAGGGTCAAGTTGGCCAGGAATAGCCGACCTCCTTGCACCCTGGTCCGAGAACTTGACGAGTATTTCTGGTGGTGGGAGGCTTCGGCTTCGACAGGTTGCGACGAACGCGTTGGCTGCGGTCGAGTGTTTCTCTTTCGGGCGCAGAGCAGAATCGAGAGACTTGACTGACCACGACCCACGCCCCAGTCCGAGCAAGATGGAAGAAGCGCAGCTGAGCGTGAAGACCTCGTCTGCGGACATGCCCGAGCAGCTCGACACGCCCACGTTCACATGGTAAGTCGAGTCGGGATGCCCTCGGTTCGCTGTTGCGTCGTAATGCTGACGCGACGGCTCTGTTGTGACTGGCGCTTGATGCAGCGAGGTGTGCAAGATCTCGGTGCGCTCGGCAAAGAAGCTCATGGACCACGTGAACTACTCGCCGCTGCACCAATCCTCTCTGGGGTTGGAGAAGAGCGGGGATTCGCGTCGAGCCATCGCTGGCTCGAAGCTCAAAGGCCAAGTGCGTCGTCTGCTCTACGACGGCTCCAAGCTCTTCTGGCGCGTCAACGAGACCCTGGAGCTCTGCATCTACGAGGACGTGACCGCCAACTGCGTGACCATCCGCGCCTTCCCGCAGAAGCCGTCGCAGCAGTCGGAATCGCCACAGCAGAGCTTTGGCGACTCCATCCCAGCCTTGGACGTGGACTTGCGTCGTCTGCGTCAGGCCCTCGGACTTGATCCGGTGCCCACGGCGTCTGGCCAACCGGGCCGAATGATCCTCCATCGCCATCTTCCCAGCGGCGCGTTGTCGCCCAAGGCAAAAATGGGAGCAGGACCTTCGCCGGGTCATTCGGGGGAGCTCATCGCCAAGTACCTGCTCGCTCGCCTTCAGGCGCGACACGATCCGCTCAACCGCGTGGAGCTCGTGCTGCACAAGCTCCACGAGAATGAGGTGGATCCGGCCTCGATGCTGTTGACTTCCAAGGCTGGGCCCTCGATGGTCCAAGAGCCTGTTCTCCCCACGGATTTGGCGATGCGTCGTCGTCACACCATTGACGACGTGAAGGCGGCGCAGAAGGAGGTCTCGGTGGCGGCGGCGAGACTCAAGAACGCGCGGATGAAGGCCGAAGAGCTGTCCAACCTCGCGCGTATGACGTTGGACGCCTTCTCGCGACGCCATGATGCTGCCAATCTCGTCAATGCTCGACAGGAGCAGGCCAGCGTGGCGGCAATGGCGTCGTCGGCGTCAGACGTCGTCATGGGGATGAGTGGCGGCGGCCGACGCTACAGCGCTGTGAGCAACAAGCCCGCGGCAGCTTGGCTGCGTGCCTACGACCGCGTGGTGCTGCAGAATGCCGTGGAACGCAGTAGGGAGGTACTGCAGCAGTACCCTCAGCAACGGGAGCACATCGGCCCCATCGACCCCATCGACTCGTCCGACTGAGCTTCCTACAGAGCTGCAAGCGTCAGAATTGACCACCAGATATCCATTTATCAAGCGCGAAAGAGGTCATTCGACCGCCATACATGATTGCCACTCCCTCTCTTGACTCCGCATACCTTTTTCGCTCGACAAGTGGGCTTTCATGGGGACTATTAGAGCGAGACTATGGCCGAGTCTGTCATTGCTGTTACTGACCTCATGTGTGTGTGAGCGCTTCGCGTGGATCGGTCCAGGTCGTGACTCGGTTCATGTGGTCGACGAAGAACACGCGGCCTTTGGCGTCGGTCTTCTCCTCCCAACCCAGCGGCAACGGCATCTGTGGCGTCGTGCTCGACCCGTTCGTGGACGCCTCGGCCGTTGCGTCCTCCTTCTGCTGCCGAATGTACTGCAGCAAGGCGTCGCAATAGAGGTCGCGCGCTTCCTGGTTGGAAAAGTCCAGTCGTCCGGTGGCTTTCCAGGGCATCGGGTCCCCACCGCGTGGCGTCTCGGTGGGTGACATGGACAGGATGTTGGGGGGCTTGGGACTACATGTGAATGACACAATAGGCGTCAGTCATCGTCACGAAGCTACACTCGCAGATAGGCGACGAGTACGCACGCGCGGATTCGGATGGTGGTGCCCTGAGATATCTTCTGCGTGTTCGGGTGCATGGCAGGGAAGTTCGTGGTCACGGTGGTGGCCTGCAGTCGATCCTCCTCCTGGCAGAGTCAATGGAGCCGCCAAACACAGAGAGATCAGTGCCTTGAGTGCCAATTTGCGGCGTGGCCGGGCTGGATTTGGGCTCGGAACGTACGCGATTGTGATAGTCAGTGATCCGGCGGTTCATGTGGGCGATCCGCACTTCATGGGCGGCTCGTTCCTCGCGCATGCGCCTCGCGAACTTGCTCAGTGTTTCACTCCGCACCTTGCTAGAACATCATAACGACGAGAATGGGGGTGCTCTTAGTCGCCTTCGCTCGATTGCCAACCCTTTCGCAAGCTGAAGCTGCTCTCTCACGTCGGACTGGTCTCTTGAACCTCATCGACTGCAGATTGGAGACAAACACATCGACACGAACGCATTCCGCGATTAGCCAGAGGTCGTATGAGCCAGGAGGGAGGTGTGAGAAGGTGGAAATGAACACAAGTCGCACCTTTCTCGCCGCAGTCGACGCCCGCGGTCGTGTAGGCCAACACATGTTGGAAACGCCGAAGCTCCGCCTGCGTCTGGAATCGGCCGCCCGCATTGCGCTCGTCGAAGGCGCAGAAGCCCGCATGCGTGGCGCGGTTCATTTTTCCTTGCTAAAACAGAATGACCCTGAGCTGCGAAGACCCACGCGGCTTCTCCGCTGACCGTGGTTGCCTTCGGAGGATAAGAGCGCTCGCGTCAAGCCCCGTCCCGCATTCCCACTAAAAATAAGTGATCATGGGCGAACGTCCTCGAAATGCATGGCCCTTGTGACGCGCTTGGAAGACCGAAAATGCTACGAATGCGAGACCCGACCATGCTCCTCAGGCCTCAACGCGGCGGTGGCAATGACCAAGATGCTTCGATGCTCCTGGAGACGCCCTTCGACCTGACACTCTACACTGCTGCATACAAACAGTTAGGTACATCTGCCGAGGCCTTCCGCACGAGCGACGATGCCTGGACGCGGTTCTTGGTCGCCCGACCGCTGCTGTATCTTCCCGATCGCTCGCCCAACATCGACGATGACCCCATCGACACTCGCCGACGTCTATGGACTCGACAAGAGCTACAAACCTCTGGAGACGAGGTGGAGCGACGCACGCAGGCTCAGTTGCTTGCTCAAGAGCGAACTCTACGTCGCTGGCATAGCTCAGCCACGCATGTGCAGCGCTGTTTCCGCGGCATGCGAGGTCGGTTGCTCGTGCTGCGTCTTCGACAGGCGCAATTTGAGGACGCAGCGTCCCTCGAGAGGGCCATGGAGCTAGCTCGTCAACATCGGAGGCAGCGCAAAGCCGCAGTGGCCATCCAGCGCACGTTCCGGCGGCATCGGGAGTTCGTCAATTGGCGACAACGAGTGGAACTCGTTCTGCAACGGGCCAGAAGTCTCTTCATGCTCCGTCTACAGCGATGGCGGGCCCGAGTGACGATGCAACGGGCTGCTCGCTGTTATATGTGGCGCATCCGTTGGCGGAGACACTCGCAGCTTGTGAAAAAGATGCTCAAAGCAGCTGCAAGACACGAGCAACTTGCACTCACCGTCGATTCCTTCCAGCGCACACGCGAGGCAACACGGCACCAACGACAGGCAGAGACGTGGGCTGCCCATCCAGAGCGCTTGCAAATGTTGTTGCGGGTGCGACGACGAAAGCGAGAAGTCCAAGATGCTGCTGTACAGCTTCCATCGCTTCAAGCACCAACAACGAAGTCCCACGGCTATTGCGGTAAAGCCATCAATGCGAACAAAGAGAAGTCGAAGAGGACGAGCCAACAGCTTCCGGCCCTACACCAAACAAGTCGTGGCGAATAATATCAACGCATTGTCAGTGCTGGATAGGTCAAATGGGCACACATTCCATTGCAAACTCACCTGCAGGTGCATTATCGATCGAGATCAATAATCGCGAGGCAACTGCATACACATGTACCGGGTAACGCAGCAAAAAGGAGGCGAAATGAAAGTGATCCAGCAGAACGCAAATGACCCAGCGGCTCACAGCACTTGTTCTCGGAGACTAACTCGCAGACACGCAAACAAACAGCACACCACGAACAACGTGACCAATAGAGGCAGAGGTAGACCACCCTTCAGCGCGGAGAGGACGAGCCTGCTCGCAACCCTGCGTAGATTCGAGCGAGAGCGTCGCTGACGGGGCATCCCGACCGACCATGAGCCCTCGACAGCGATTCGAAGCTCGCCGC
>MBAC02001521.1:0-20400 GCA_001712635.2 Nothophytophthora sp. Chile5
GTGGACAGCCCTGCGAGCCTACGTGCACGTGCACGCCTTGCAGCCACGGATTCTGCTCGAAGATCGCCAGCAGTCGAGGTTTGGTCTCGGCCGTGAGCGGCAGGCCGAACTTGCTGGTTACAGTCGCCGTGCTAGTGGAGTCGATGGTCCCACCGCCCACGACGGGGTTGATGCGCAGTCCAATCTGCTTCGCGTGCTCTTGCGAGGTTGCTGAATCGTCGCCCAGCTCGGAGAAAAGCTGGTTCACCTTGCGGATCTCCTCCTCATTGTCCAGATTGATGTACACGCCGGCGCGCAGCATCTCGCGCAGCTCGCCCAACGTCTTGCAGGGCGAATCGTACACCACCGAGCGCGGCTCGAAGCCCAGCGACAACGCGTGCTTGGCCTCGGCGATGGACGCGCACTCGGCGCCGAAGCCGGCAGCTCTTGCACCGCGCAGCAGACCACGAGTCGGGTTCGCCTTAACAGCCAACGCGTGGTTGAACTCTGGCTCCGGGAACGCCGCGCGCAGGTTCGCGAGCCGCGCCATGTACGCGTCCCACGAGAATAAATTGACAAGCGGGTTGTCGTCGTGGAGCAGCTGTTGCGTCACGGCGGACGCCACGACTCGCGAGACGGCGGCACTGCGCTCCTGGTGGTGCTCGTGGGCCACACGCGCGTCCTCGCGCTGCTGCTGAGCCACCAGCGGCGCCACGTATCGCTCGGTGGAGGAAGCTGCAGCCGCCTGCTTGGCCAGCGCCGCCAGCAGATAGGTGGCACCGTCCGCGCGATCCAAGCCGTGGTCCTGACAGAGCTGCTGCACCGCCTCCGCAGCGGTCGTTGAGCCGCTGGCGAGCGCCTGAGCGTAAGGGGCGTACGTGGCGTCGTCCATGATGGAGGGAGGCTGGATCTTGGTTTATGATGGGTGTGCTTCAATGTGCTGTGGTTGTGTGTGGAGCGGACCTACATGACGCTCTACAACTATGTGTGGAGCGATGGGTGGATATGTAGAACTCAATGGTGGGAATCGATTCCCAAATGTTGAAATGGTTTCACAGTCTACCCGCCAATATAGGACTGTAAACACGCAGAAAATGACGCAACGTGCCTATATACTTAACCGAGCGCTGGTCACGCAGTGTCAGTGACAGGCCACTGCCCTGTCCCAAGGACTCACGCCTCGATGTTTGCTCTGCGAAAACCATTCAGCTGGTCTCGAAACGATGCTGTTTGCGAGGTTTTGTTCGCTTTCTTGCCGAAGTTAACGGCGGGATGGGCCGAGTGTCGAGTAGAGGCGCCGCAGAAGCGGCCATCTGTTCTTCTTGTTTTTCTTCGAATCGCCTGAAAACTGCGCGGTCTGAGTAAATGACGGCACAACCCTTCGGTCCGTCCTGGGAACACGCGCGCTATCACCTTCCATACGCCTGGCGCGCCACGTCGGAAGGGAGGACAAGGCGAGCGAGCCTCCGTGTCTAGTCCGCCCGCGTTCGGGGTGCCGCTCTGCGACCAACGGCCGCGCCCAAGCTCCACTCACAGGGTTAACCAGGTCGACCGCGTCATTTGGAACGTGCAGTTCGGTTATATAACCGTTTCGTCGCTTTTCGGGGTAGCTCCATGGCGACCAAAGATGCGCTGGAAGTCACGCGACTGGTGATCATCTCGGCGGCGGCCGTGACGTCTTCGGTGGTAGGGACGGTGTTATTCCGCCGCATACCTGGCCGCGAGTCGATGTATACTTCGCGGCGCGCGCGGAAGCCACCGCTGCCGCCGCCGCACGCGACGGGGCCGGCGCTCTTCTTCTCGGTGGTCATGACGGACTGGCTGTTCGCGTGCACGGGGGCCGTAAGCCAGTCCATGGACATGGTCATGGGCTCGGGCGTCAAGGTGCGGACGGTGTTGGGCGCCAGCGTGGACTCGTTCTTCAGGCTCAGCTTCGTGGTCGTGATACTTTGGGGCGGCATCATGTCCGTCTTCGTGCTGCGGACGCACCACAAGTCGTTCAACGCCGCGTCCGCACAGCTCCGGCGGTTCCCCGTGCGCACCAGCTGGCTCGTGGCCTGGAGTATCGGGCTCTCGTACGGCCTCGTGGCCACCGCGCGGCTCCAGGCGCACGTGAAGAACACCGGCTCGCAAGACGTTCTGGATGCGTGCCTTAGATACTTCCTGGCTGTGGTGTACGCGTTATCGGGTTGCTCGGTGGTGGCGGCCAACGTCCTACTATTCACCCAGCGCCGCGCCGCCGCCCGCGCGGCAGCTACTGCCGCGACCGCCACCGCGATGACGACGGCTTCGTCCCTCGCCAG
Organism: Nothophytophthora sp. Chile5; assembly: GCA_001712635.2. NCBI lineage: Eukaryota > Oomycota > Peronosporomycetes > Peronosporales > Peronosporaceae > Nothophytophthora > Nothophytophthora sp. Chile5. Next base: position 2,283 of record MBAC02001521.1, read on the forward strand.
CACCGGCTCCATCCCCATGACGTCGACCAAGACACGAGAGCTCCAGGCCCAGCAGGCTCTACGGGCGGCTCATGAGCGATTGGAGCGCTATCTGCTGCTGGTGTCGGTGCTGCAGCTCCCCATCGTCCTGACCTTCTGTTGTGGCACGGACGTGCTGTCGTACACGTTCTTCGAGGTGGCGGAGTGTATACTGTTCAGCGTGCCGCTACTGAACGCCATCATGTTCGGCTGGCGGCGGATCGGGGAGACGCGAGGGAACTTCGATGCCGCGGCCCCGGACAACCGCACGGCGTTGCACTCGAGCAGTCGCAGCTCGCGGCCGGCGGATCCGCATCATCGTGATCGACTAGGCACGGGGTTGGCGACCAGCGGCATCGGCGGCGGCGTGGGCAACGTGCTGGCGTCCTCGTACCGCACGCTGTTCGCCAGCAGCGCACACAGCAACGCCGGCGGTCGCGAGAAGGAGCCGTTCCAAGCCACGTACGTGGGGCAGGAGCGCGTGGCGCTGGAAGAGCTGGACGGGCTGAGCCACGTGTCGTTCCTGGCTGAAGGCGCGGCCGGCAGTGTGTACAAGGCGCAATGGCTGGGCATCGACGTGGCCATGAAGGTCATCAAGCTGCCCAACGCCGGTACGGCTGGCGTCGTGGACGCCGATCTCTATCGCACCATCATCCAGCACTCCGAAGAGGCCTTCATCGAAGAGGCGGCGCTCTGTTCACGCCTGCGGCATCCGAACATCACGCTCTTCATGCGCGCGGGGTACTACGAGGGCAAGCTGGGCATTCTGACCGAGTACTGCGCCCGCGGGAGTCTGAAAGACGTGCTGAAGCGCAACTTCCCGCTGAACTGGCGCCGTAAAGTGGCGCTGGCGCTGCATATCTCTAAGGGACTCACGTATCTGCACGCGCGTAACCCGACGTACATCCACCGCGACCTGAAGGCGTCGAACATCCTGGTGACCGAGACGTGGCAGGCCAAGCTGGCGGACTTCGGCATCTCCAAGGTGGCGAACCTCGTGAACCGCGTGCGCTACAGCGGCGTGAACCTGGCCGACCCGATGCAGCAGAACACCAGCATCTCGGACGAGCTCACGTCCTTCGCCGGCACGTGGCGCTGGAACGCGCCCGAGATCCTGCAGGACCCGCACAACTGCCGCTACTCGCGCGCCACCGACATGTACTCGTTCGGGATGGTGCTGTGGGAGATCGCGTCGGACGGCGCCGTGCCCTTCAGCGACACCAAGTTCGACTTTGAGGTGCGGGAGAAGGTGCTGGTGGAGCAGCGGCCGCCGATCAACCCGGGCCAGCGCTGTCCGCCGCGGTTCGCGGAGCTGCTGGCGCAGTGCTGGGCGCAGAACGCGTCGCATCGGCCGTCGGCGCCGCAAGCGGCCGAGACCCTGAGCGCCATTCTAGACGGCATGGCCAAGGACTCGCACGAGTTCGCCACGGCCGCGTCCGTCACCGCCTCCGAGTACACGAACAGCATCTTCTCGTCGCTGCGCGGCGACGACGGCGCCTCGGACCTGGAGCACCGCCCCAGCTCCATGCTGGGCGCGCGGCTGACCAACCTGTTCCGCGGCCGCTTCTCCGTGGCGCGCAGCAGCGGCGGCAAGAGCGAGCAGCAGCAGCAGGACCGCACGGACAGCGAGCAGTTCTACAAGTTCACGTCGCCTTACGCCGGCACGGACAGCATTGGCACGCTGAGCGGCCGCGGCAGCTCGGCCGTGGCGCTGAGCCCGGCGAACCTCGAGGCCTCCGGCTTCGGGCCCATCCTGGGACTGCCGCACAACAGCAGCCGCCGCGGAGATCGCCAGTTCGGGCGACTGTCGTCGCTGGACGAGTACGACTTCGAGATGGACGAGGCCGGCACGCCGTCCGACGTGTCCACGACGTACAGCGGGAGTCCGTCGGACGGCCGCGCCTCCATGCTGCCGCCCTTCCGAGAGATCACCACGGACGGCATGCTGGAGGAACGAGGGAGCGACGACGAGGACGAGTTCGTGCTGGGCGCCGACGGCCGGCCGCGCCATCTGCAAGCGACGCAGCACGCGTAGAGCGGCGGCAGGGCCTGGCAGAAGCGCCAGAAGCGCAGCAACGACGAGTGTCGTATTTATTTAACCACGAAGGAAGGAGGCGGGAGAAGGGGGCGCAGCCGCAGCTAGCGAGAGAGCGGAGCGTTGGGCTGGTTGTCATGGAGATATGCGGAGCGTGAGCGATAGATTAATGCAGAAACAGAATCGATTGACGACTAAGGGTTTGTTATTAGTGCAGTTGCAATAATGGCTGGATAGCACTACACTAGCCGCTAGGACACAGGATAGGCTAGAGCTTGACGGGAGCGCATCAGTCATAAAGTCTTAGGTTGGTCTCATCGAGGCCGCTTGTTCAGCGGATTCGTCAGAAACGAGGAATTCACTCTGGGAAGACCGAGGTCCTCCCAGCATGAACGACATCACGTGCTGCTCGGGTTGATACACACATACAAACACATGCAAACACTGGAGGGAAATACAGGAGCAGGAGGTCGCAAGGCGCCTTCCGCTTGCCGCCGGCGATGGTCGAATGGCGGCGATGGAGCATGGACCTCGCCTCGCCACCTCCGTTCCGAGCCAGTCAACTGACTGGCTATTGTGCCTCCGCGCACTATTCGAAGCAGTCGTTTGAAACAGCATGTATGAAACACTTGGAGCCTTCAATAGAACATATCTGGGGACATCTAATATTTGTGTAACCACACCAAAGTCAGCGTGTACCTGTAGCATTTGATGCGCCGTCGTGATTGGCAAGATGCTGCTGCTGCGGAAAGCCCGAGCTGCTGGCGCGGCGCTCGCAGTGCTGACGCCGTTGGCAGTGCTGGCCTTGGGCGAAGGTGCGCAGCGCTATGACGACAGCAAGAAGGCGGAGTATGCAAAGCAGCAGCTTCTGGCTTGGCGTCAGGCCGCCGTCGCAGTAGAGCCAGCAGCGATCGAGCAGCAGTCGGAGGAGACCGGCGCCTCCGCGTGGCTGGGCAGCGCGCCGCCCAAGTTCCCGTATTTGCTGGCCGTTTCCTCCGGAGACAACCCCACGATGGTGACCAATGCGTACGTTCCTAATTAGGTGGTTCCAGATGGAGTGATGGCATCGTGGAGACCGCGTCTTGCAACTCATTGGCCGTTTGCTGGTCATTGCGCAGCCTCCTTGGCGGCGCTCGCGTGTTAGGATCCTACGCAGAGTCGACACGCGACACGCTGCTGCGGATGACTGCTCCGTGCTCTGCGCCGGAGAAAACCATCCACAGAATCGCCAGACGCTACTCGGAACTCAAGATATCGATGCACGGAGACGTGCCCGAGGCCTTTGATCCACGCGTGGAGATGTTGGCAACCGCCGAGGATGCCATGATGGAGGCATTGCTGGACGGATTGAGAGATCTCCGTCTCGCCGGAGACCATCAAGTCAGCGAGGAAGGAGACGGAGGGCTCGCTGCCTCGTCAGCGACGCCTGAGGCGGCGCTTCCCGTGTTCTTCTTGCGAGACTTCGACACTCTCAGTGAGCGTGAAGCCGAAAAATGGTTGAAGTGGACGCATCAAGTCACTAGCGAGGGTGTGGCGCACGTCGTTCTGCTCACTGCGGCAGCTGTGACGCCCGCGAAGATGCGGTGGCTGCAGACGCGGCATCGTCAAGGGCTGAGCGCGACGGCTTCAGATGGCGGCCAGGACTTCGTGGCCATCTTACTGCGTGCTGCTAAAGATCTGATCGATGCTTCCTCAGCCAAGGAGAAGCTGCGTGCGCTTTCGGTAGGGTGCTCTGCTCCACGAACCGGATCATAGTCTGCTGCTTGCGCGTACGAAGAAACTGATGTGTGTTCCGTGTGTGTAGGCGGTATACGACCTCAAACTCTTCCCGGATATGGGAAGTGACAACGAGGACCAACCTGGCCATCTGAGTGGTCGTGACGACCCGAGTGAGACTGACGATGGCGTCCGCGGGCTGGGGTCTGCAGCAGAAGTGGAGGTCATTGAGCAGACAGCGGGCAATTGGTGGAGCGACTTGGACGCGATCTGCCAGCGGCTGAAGCTCCGTGGCCTGGATAAGATGACGAGTCCGGAGGAGCGCATGGCGACGACCCACGAAGTCTGCAGTGGTTACTTACAATACATGGAGGCTGAGCTACTGGCGGCGTTGCACTTGGACGGGAGCCTCGTGCTGAGTGCCGCACCAGCATCCAGCAACAACGCGGCGTCATCGCTACCGCGCGTGCCCAGCGGTGCAAACGACCAGAGCGCTGAGTCCCAGGCGCTGAGCGCGCTGGAAGCGTGGAAGTGTCTGGAAACACTCGCTGGCGTGGCACCGGCGACCGGAGCCAGCAATCTTGTGTCGCTGCCGCAGCAGCTCTTGAACCGGAATAATGAGCGTCCGCTGAACTGTGTGAATCCTGTCGACGCGCTGCTGCCGTTCAACCATCGAGCGGAAGGCGAGCAAAAGTTTTTGGACTTGATCGACCAGCAGATGCTGCTCTTGCGACCAAAGGTAAGTCACGATGTGCACTGTTGCTTTGCCATGTTCCACCAGCGAACTCATTTCTTCTGTTGTGGCATGGTCGCAGGAAGCTGTGGAGATCGGTGTGATCCCATGTGAGACGCCCGCTCTGGTGTCCCCGTGCTGGGTGGAGACACGCCCTGTGATCAAGAAGGCGTTCGAGAAGATACATGTGAGTTTCTGGCACCTTGAGTGGTACTTCGACATAGTGCGAAGCAGTGAGTACTCACTCGACTCTGCTCCTCTTGACTGTTGCTGATCTATTCCCATGCTGCTGCAGAGGAACGACGGATACTTCAATGTCGTTTTAGATCTCGAGCACTTTGCTGCCAACAACCAGGTAGACCGATGTATCCCTTTCGCCTCCAGTGCGCTCGAAGCCTCGATCTCACAGATGGGTGTCATGCTTCGATGTTGCTGTAGTTGCGGGAGGAGGTTGATCTGTACGAGCAGGAGATCGCAGATCGGCGGCGGGTCTTGATCAACTTGAAACACGAGTTCGCGTTGCTTCAATTCACAATGACGCCAGCAGAGAAAGCTCAGCGCAAAGCCGAGGTACGTTCCGCGCAAGGCTCTTCCCACAGTTTGTTTCGTCATGCTGTCATCCAACGTGGGGGAAGCACATCGTCTTATGCTGCCTCTGTTATGGTATCTGGTTCCACATGTATCATCTTGTCATCATTGTAGCTGGCGCTGATCGACGTGGAACTACAGGCCAAGGATGTATACTTGGAGAAGCTTCGCTCTTTGCTCACTTCGTGAGAAGATTTTGACACGAATGCTTGAAGTAATAGACGAGGTGAACGAACGTCAAGCTATGGTAGGACGAAGAGGTCCGCTCCAGCTGAGGGTGGCGACTCGAACATCACATCTGAAAACGAGGTGGCGGGTATCCCTTGAGCTGCATAGTAGCTGACCTGCAGCTTTTCCATGAAGCTGGCCGCCTCCGCTTTGCCAATTAGCGCCACGATGCATCCTCCCCATCCAGCGCCTGTCAGACGAGCGCCCAGTGCGCCTGCTCCCATCGCGGCATCGACAAGTGCATCCAGCTCGGGGCAGCTACATTCGTATAATGTCTGGCAGCTGCGATGGCTGGCCAGCATAATCTCCCCGAGATTGCGCACCTGTTGCTGTTGCGTAAGTGACAGCCCCGCTGCTTCGCCGGGAGTTGTCTGCTCGTCACTTTCCAGTGTATAGCACGCCACCCGGAACTGCTCCACGCGCTCAGCTTCACCCCAAACATGAAGAGCGCGCTGCTGCAACTTGAACGATGAGGCGGACGCAATCACTTTCTGAGCAAAGAAAAACACGAAAAACACGAAAAACACGAAAAACACGCATGAGCCAAGTCACGATCCAATGGGAGGCACCAAAAGTTCTTCGTACCGCTGCCGCTGCTTCTAATGCAGACCCAACAAACCATTCGGTGAGTGGTACTCCCATTTCGCTCTCCAGGTCGCGAGCAGAATATTCATCTAGCGGACAGCATTGCACTGCCGCCTCCTTCAGCTCGAGGAAGGAAACGCTGCCGCCACGAGCAGCTTCCAACGCCTTGTGAACATCCAGCAGCCGATCTATCTGCTCTCAAACAACAGCAACAATAAAACGACTGAGCATGCATCGCCGCATTCTCACCGCACAAACACAGTATACACGAGATTGCACCTGTTTCCAGTCCGGCACTCCGAGTCGCTTCGAAATCACCCTCGCAGCGAGCGCGCACTCGACGACGCGCTTATTAAAGCGTGTGGCCGCGTCCACGGCTTTCTCCGCCACCACCAGACTATTCGCCACAATGAATGTCACGCCTGTTGAGTCATCCGCAACATGTACACGGCTGCAGCGAGCCGGCACAGTTGAAAAGTCCAGATGCAGTGCGACGCCCGGCTGCGCCAGGCACGCGATGGTCTGGTCCATGCCACCACCCATTGTACCCACTCGGTGCTCAGCACGCCGACAGAGCTCCGCCATGCCCATTCGACTGGGCAGATGCTCCAACGATGGTTGCAGAGCCCCAGTTGTTGCCAAAGCAGCAGCCACCACCAGGGCGCTGGAGCTGGAGAGGCCACAGCCCGCAGGGATATCGCCGTCAACCAGCAACTGAAGCTCTAGTGACTCGCCACTAAACAGCTCAGGACGGGAGTCACGGACGCCCAGCACGCCGCATAGAACGTATCGAGCCCACGCCGCGCCTTTGTCATCTCCATCGCCAACGTGTAGCTCGCCTTCTTCCTGCTGCTGCGTCCACATCGCCAGAGTGACGGGTCGGTATTTGGGACTGGCATTCGCCACATTAAGGACACTCGTCCCGCCGGCACGAGTCCCAGTCGACGTTCCCATCGCATCTGACGTGCCGAAGGCCACATATATACTGTGTTCGATGGCCATAGGCAGCACCGCATAGCCCTCGTAGTCCACGTGCTCGCCGATGAGATTCACTCGCCCAGGTGCACGGGCGATTCCGATCGGCTGCTGGCCAAAATGACGCGCGAACTTCTTGGCCACCGCCGTCAGGCGCAGTATCTCGCGCTGGAGCGTATCACACACGGGTTCATGTGCTGCCGGCGCCTTGGTGGGGAGCGCGAGCGCGCGGAAGCGCGCGTATCCTTCTCCCTCATCCATGTCCACGTCGGTTGAACTGATCATCACTCCCCTTCAAGATAAATCGCACTTAGGAAGGTACCCATTTTATAGTGGACCACACACGACCTCCATCATTCGAGGGACTTCTATTCGCGATGGGGCTTGCATTGAAGAGGATGAGGTACCAGTGCGTATCAACGCGCACGTCTGCAGGGAAGTCATGCCCCCTGCCGCTCATTCGAGTGCCTCTCAGTCCCTCTGTGACGTGAGAGAGAGCTAGCGAATATCTTAGGATGCCGTCGCCATCACAGCTGCTGCGTGCGCGCTCACCGCGTGTCCTCGTGGTGGGCGGGGGCCCCGTGGGGCTCGCCACAGCCTTCATGCTCGAGAAGCTCTACAACGTGCCCACGCGAGTTGTAGAGCGGCAGCAAAGCCCCACGTCCCACCCGCAGGCGCACTTCATCAACTTGCGCACCATGGAGGTGCTATACGCGTCCATGCCGGGCTTCCACGACCGACTGCTTGAACAAGCCGCACCCAGTGCCATGGTACGTGTGCGCATTCGAATAGTTGTCGTCGTTGTCGTCGTGACTCATTGATTGAGACCTGACCGTGACTATTACGCTGGGGGTTGCGATGGATAGTGGCGCGATTACATCTACTGCACGGGCGTGGGCAAGGCTCGAGAAATCGCACGCATCGACCAGTTCGGGCCTTGTATGTCACCTTCTACCTCTCTCTCGTAAAGGCAGCAAATGTGTGATGCGCTGTCTGTTTGCAACGCCTTATCTGTTTAGGCATCCCGCGAGAGGCGACCGACCCAATAGCAACCGGCGATAGTCTCCGTACCGCGCTGGCGGCGCTCTCACCCACGCAATTCCTGCATTTCCCGCAGAACCGCTTCGAGACGTTGCTGGACGAATTCCTGACCGAAAACAACGTGCGTATTGAGCGCGGCGTGGAGCTCCAAGACCTCAAACTGCCTGTCAAAGGCAGTTCTGAGCATCAGCATCCGGAAGTGACTCTGCGCCACCTGTAAGAATGCGCTCATGCCCATCGGCTGCAAGGTTCTAGTGTCTGGGGTCTGACAAGAGCGTCCCTTTGCCACTATGTTGAACGTGCATGTGGCCTTCAGAGACACAGACACACTGGAGCATGCCTCGTTCGACTACGTGGTGGGTGCCGATGGCGCGCACAGCCTCGTGCGCCAGCTCTGCGGTGTGGAAATGGCTGGCACTCGCAACCTACAGAGCATCGCCAATGTGCATTTCACCAGCAAGGCACTTTCGGACGCCGCGCGCGAGAACCCAGCCATGCTCTACTTTGTGGTAATCTGCACGACCTGTAGAGGTAGTGATCTCTTTTCCAAGTGTGCTGACGCGATGCTTTGTTCGTCTCTTTGCTGTCTGGAACAGTTCAACCAAGACGTGATCGGCATCCTCATTGCTCATGACCTGAAGCGCGGCGAATGGGTCTTCCAGATCCCCTTCTTCCCGCCTCAAGAGTCCATTCCCTGGGACTTCTCCGTGGACCAGTGCAAGCAGATCGTTCGGCACATTCTGCCCAAGCAGATGCTTACCCCAGGTGCTGTCGACGACGTGGATATCCTGTCGGTGGGTCAGTGGTCCATGGGTGCGCGCGTAGCCAAGCAGTATGACGCTGGCGAGCAGCGCGTGTTCCTGGTGGGCGACGCAGCTCACCAGTTCCCGCCTGCGGGCGGCTTCGGCATGAACACGGGCCTGCAGGACACGCACAATCTGGTCTGGAAGCTCGCGCTCGCAGTGCAAACAACCGCCGAGAACGCGGCCTCTGATCCGGACAGGGAGTCTGGCTTGGACGTGTCGACGCTGCTGCGCTCGTATGGGCGTGAGCGCCAGCGCATCGCGAAACTCAACACGCAGTTCAGTCTACGCAATGTGGCGCGCACCATGAAGATCCCGCGCGCGCTCAACGTGTCGCACGATAACGCGCAGACGCTGGCCAAACTCGTGAACTCGGCGCCCATGCAGCTGTTGCCTCTGAGTGCGCAGCGTGCTCTCGCCCAGCGCGTCATGCGGCTCGGCAAGATGCCCCTGGGACTGTTGGACGAGGCCAAGGAAGCTGGGGGACCTGGCAGTGCGCTGGGCAACCACATGCGTGCCAGCGTGCAGGACATCGTGACACGCCGCTCGAGTCTGGGCATGATGTTCTACCACTTCGACATCGGGTTCTCCTACGACACACCCATCTGGGAGGCCCGCGCCAAGCAGCTCATGCAGGACCCGGCGCTGGACCAGGCAGTGCAGTTTTGCACTGAGATCAATAACGAGTACGAAGCCATCTACGCCCCGGCCTTCCGTGTGGGCGAGCGGTTCCCGCACTTCTGGTGCAGCGACAGCGAAGCCGCGAAGGTTTCGACGCTGGATCTGACGCGGCTGGCCACCCAGAACGCGAGCTCTGACGCTGGCAACGTGCAGTTCCTGCTCGTCGTCAGTGGTCGTGATGCTGCGCAAGTGTTGCGTGCGTGTGCGTCGTCCTCTTCGTCGTCAGTGACGGGAAAGCACGTGACTCTCGTGGTAATGCGCTCGAAATCTGACGGCGATGCCGCGGAGGTCGATGCCGCTATCACTGCAGCGCAGAGTTCGTCGACTTTCAACTCGGTGCTATCGTGGCAGGTGGTCGAGGACGCGGCCGACAAGGCCAGCAACAATGCGTGGGCCAGTTTCATGAGCAGCAAGGCGGCTGCTCTCGTGCGCCCGGACGGCCACGTAGGAGCGCTCTGGACGCCCCACGAGCTCGAGAACCTGACCAACGACGCCCTCACGCAGTCGCTGCAACACGCCGTCCAGCTCAGCTAACACCAGCTGCCGAGCAAGCCAAGCCAGGATCTACGGAAGCTCCATCATCGTTTAGAAATCTGAAAGAAACATGACGTTTAGATGGTTCTGGTACAATGGATGAAGGGCTGGACAACATAATTCACTGGTAGATTCGATCACACGACGGCTTCCTGTTCTTGGTCAACGCTCCGCGCCTCGCTGAGTGGCTGGAGCTGCCGCACAGGCCGCCGCATCTCCTCTCGGCAGCTACTGCTGACGTGTACGCTATTGCTACTGGCTGTGACGACGATAGGCAAGGCGAGGAACGGCTCCAGCTCGGCGCTGTCTTCGCTCGTCTTCTTCTTGGACTGCCTCATGCTCCGGACGACGGTCTTGCCAGTCGGCGCGACAGCATTGCTGAGGCTGACACTAGCTGGCAGCACAGATACCAGCGGCTTCGCATCTCCTGCAGTCTCCATTGGTGGATTGAGCGTGTACAAGGCGGTGCTGATCGCCACGAGCGCCATCGCGACCAGCGCTTGGTGGCCGAAGGGTTTCCCGTTGAATTGCGATTCGAGCAGCGCCGTGAGCCCCATGCCGCCCACGACGGCGAAGCTCTTCTCTACGTTCCCGCAGTCTCGGATCACGAAGCCCACGAGCACGCCGCCCAGCGCCTGGCATAGCAAAGCCACCAGCGTCAGCGCACTCCATCCCTCCCACATGCTTCCCATCGACGTCGCACTGTCTTCTGATTCGCCATCGTCACTCGCTCGCAGCAAGCCGTCTTGCACCAGCGCCAAAGCCACCAGAGTCACTTGGCCCAGCACACTCAACTCCACTGTCACCATGTACTGATTGCGTCTCTCGCGCTGCAGCGCGCGCTGGATGATGCTGCCCGCCAGAGCCGACAGTACGGCTCCCAGCAAAGCTTGGTACATGCCAGTGAACTCCGCCGCATCCGTCTGCGTCTGTCGCTCCTCTGGGCCCGCTACTGACTCCTCCGTTTCGGTAGCAGAGGAAGAGGATGCGGTCATGAGCACGGCGGACACGCTAAGCAGCGCGAGCGCCGCCATTTGCGCGGGCGACTGGCGCTTGCCGAGTAACAAATAGACCAGCAGCGCCGTCCAGATGATCTTGGTCTGGTTGAGCACGTTGAAGGTGACGCCGTCCAGCGCCACGACCGCCGCGTGGTTTAGCAGGTTCTGTAGCACGTAGATGAGCGCCGGCAGGGCTGTAGTGGCCAGCGCGGCCCGCACTCGCCAGCCTTTGAGCTGCGCGGCCAGCCCGTCCTCGCCGCGCGTGCAGATCAGCGGCACGAGCGCCAACAGCAGCTTGAGCGCCTCCACCACGCCCACACGCAGACGCACGTCGCGTGCACTGCTGGCGTACCAGCCCATGAGCAGCGGCTGCACGCCCACCTGCAGCGTCAGCAGCAGCAGCAGACTCGCCTGCCGCGTCGCCGAGGCCATGACTCCAGCAAGAGAGAGGTCTCGTCGAAATAAGGAAAAAGGAATCTGAAGCCACAAAAATTCAAGGTGTCTCGTATACAAGGAAACCGTCCCATGTATACAGGTATACACCATCGACCTCCCATGCCGTTTGACACAACCGACTGCAAACCAGAGGCAAAGCTCCTCTCATTCCGGGTGTTGCGTTCTAAAAAAGAGGGAAGCGCCTTCTGAAGTTCGACAGCTGTGAGTAAATTTAGTGGTGAGTCTGATTGCCACGCCAAAAATGGACGAGGTGAAGACGGTCGTCAGATACATGTATACCGCATGCAATAGATGTAAACACCACAAGACCACGCCAAAACGGCTCGTATTACTCGGACCCACAATGCTTCCAGTTTGCCTCCAATTGCAGATTGCAACCACGTTCGAGTCCAATTGCGGTAACCACTGAGGTGTGCCACCTGCTGACCCCTCCAAAGCTGCAGCTTGAAGTATGCCAGCGTGGCGTTACACGCATACTCGCTGTGCTCGTGACTGCATCGGTAGTCATGGAGTCGCCCTTCAAGAATAGGCCCATCGTCGTTTTAGGCATCTGCATATTGTGGCGGGCCTGCCTGCCAGGCAGACTGGCAAGTCAACTCGCGCCGTCTCGATGCATATCAACTCAGTTGACGAACCGACTACCTTGCTCTGATTGGTGTATAAAAATCCGTTCTCGTCCGAATGATCCAATCCGACAGGTAGTTGAAACGTTTCAGGCATTCCACTGGCTAAAATCCTGCTGACCAAAGCATTAGAGTGGGACGATGGATTGACGGGTCACTGAACCGGCTGGTATCCCTGCAAATGGGCTCACTGGAAACGCGCCGACATCATGAAGCAGTTTTTCCCCATCCGAGGAGCTGGAGACTCCGCGCCCCCATTCCGGTATTGCACCCCTCTGTTGCAAGTGAAAACTCTCTGCGAGTATGGCGCCAAGGCTGCGGCGAACAGCAGCTCTACTACTGATCTGCGTGGCATGCAAGGCTCCAGGAGCTGCTGGTGCTCAGCCAAACAGCAACGAAAAGCTCCTGGATCCCATCCGAGTAGACGCCACCAGCTTTGGCACGCTGAGGAATGGTAGCGTCGGCGCTGGTTGCGCTCTATGTCGAGATAGCGGGAACTGCTCCGTGGCTGCGAGTGACGCGGCATCAGGCGTGTTCTGTGGAGATCTGCACACCAGTGCGACGGTGCAGCCGTGCTGCTGTCCGTACTACACCGAATGCCGCGTGACCAACGAGTCGGTCGCTTGCGAATGTGGTGGCGCATGGCCCTTCGCCTCCGAGCTTGAGTTGCAACAGCGCGAGCGACTGACTGCAGCGGATCCAGCCAACAACAACACAGAGGCCCACGACAGCGACGTGTTGGAGACCGACGGGGTGAACGACGACATGGCGCTCTCCACAGAGATCCTGATCCACCTGTCGGCGTATCTGGGACTCTTCGTCTTCGCCGTGTACGTGGATCAATGGGTGGATTGCTTCAGCGACTGCCGGCGGAATCAAATGGTCGCCTACGGTCCAGGCACGAGCAAACGGACGCTGCGATTCCGACGGCGCTTCGGCAAGCGGCGGCGAGGCTCCGATGCTGGCGAGGACCTCGAATCGGATGATAAGCGACCTCTACTGGTCGTGACGCCATCGCCCACTCCATTGATTGCTTCTCCCTCTACTGGCGACTTCGACGCAGCAGCATTCGTCGATGCACAAGAGCAGGTTGTTGTAGTCACTATCCCAGCCGATGCACTACAGGAGGTTGGCGACCGTCACGTTAACCAGCAAGAGCAGCATGCAGCGGCCACATTATGATGTCCATCCTTACCTCGACCATCATCCAGCTCTTTGCAAGTGTATCATAATATAAAACTACATGCAATACCCTCCGAAAGCACCGCTAATCTGCATCCTTGACCCCCGCTTTACACGCTCTGGATGGATGTTGGATCTCGCTGTTGCTGCTTTTGATCGTCTGAAGAGTGGTCACTGGAGTCCACAGTCACCACAACGCTGCTTCTTTCAGTCTCCTCTGATCTCGAAGAAGGTGCATGTGGTAGCAACGCAGCGTCGTCGCTTTCTCCGACGTCCAGGTCAGCGGCGGTTGCATTGGTAGTGGAACTTCCAGTACGTTCGTCGTCCTCCGAGTCGCTGTCCACTGTCGCGACGATACTGTCTTCACCGCGAGCTTGTGCCGCGGATGGCGAGCTCGCGAGCAGCTGGTGGCTACTGTTCATCACCTTGTACGGCCCCGAGCACATCTTATCGTAGACCAGCAGTCCCCACGCAATGAAAGACAGACCCACGAAGAGGTAGAAGCGCGTGGACATGAGCTCCTCCTCGCGCTCGCCGTCGAAGCACTCGCAGGAGTTCGAGAAGATGGTGGTCATGCATTCGTTTCGGAACGTGCAGCAGCACGGCTGGAACGTGGACAGCACGTCGCCGCAGAACACGCCGGCAGAGTGGTTGTGCACGGCCAGCGAGCAGTTCAGCTCGCTGCGGCACATGGCGCATCCGCGGTCCGCCGGCGCGTAGTAATCCATGCTGTGGTGGCGCATGTGTTCATCTTCTTGGTTCCCGTAGCTCGGCATCGCCAGCGGATCGGCACGTACAAGACCGCCATCCCGCGACACGCCGAGCACAAGCAGCACGGCGAAGTAAAGCGGCCAGCGACCGCTCCAACGCGCTCCAGAAGACAGGAGCAGCACCATCGTGTGGATCTACGTCTCCTCAATTATAACGCTCGCGCCACGTCCGTCCCGCTCGCCTGAAGACGCCGGAGCAGCCCGCCAAGACACGTCAAGTCAGCAAGAAATGGAAGATGGATGAAGAATGGCCAGTTCCCACGCGGGCTTCGAAAATTTAATTGATCCATGAATTCTGCGTAAAGCACTTATGTATTGTATCCAGCTGGGATATTGCTGCAATGCACTAGTGACAAACAATCCAGTATGAAATGTATTGTCTTGGAAAATCGAGCGAGTTATATTAGACGCTTTCCCAATGCTACGAAAATATGAGAAATATTGAGCAGCAAATTGATTCAATACATATATTTCTGAATGGTTTCTTTTTGGATCATGCTTAATGCACAGTGGTTCAAATCGATATTATCACACTGTATTGCTTGCGATTTGAATTCATAACATGATTTTTTGCAGGCAGAGGAACTGGATCATGTGGACCACATCGTATAAACTCAATAAGTTGCGTTAGCAAGGCTTATGTGGCGAATAAGTGACGCAGTAGATGTGAAGCGCAACTTAGCGAACGACTCACAATCCATTTCCACTTCGTCCACTGCGTGTGCGTGCCCACGAAGTGGAGGAAGTGGAAATGGATTGGGAGTTCGCGCAACCTGGACACAAAAGCGGGTGGGTCTTATTTAGGAAATATTAGCGGGCTTGAAGACGTTGAAGCCATCGCCGGCCGTGCTCATGAGCACGCCGGGGCACTGCGGGTGGAAATGGAGCTCCTTGATGTCGGTCTGGCCCTGGTGGATGAACAGCAGCTGCGGCGGCAGGTCCAGCTTGGCTTGGCCGTCTGCCGCGTCGGTGGCAGCGGGAGTCGCCGCCTCGGCATCTTCCTCGACGGACATGTCCCAGACCGAGATCTGGTTGTCGGCGCCCGCCACAGCCAGCACGGACTCGTCGGTCGGGTGCCACTCGATGGACGTGACCGGCGCCGTGTGGTACCGGAAGTGGGCCACCGGGTTGTTGGGCTTGAAGTTCCGCAGGTCCCAGATCTTGAACGAGCCGTCATCCGAGCCCGAGGCCAGCAGGTAGGCCACGTTGCGGTTCCACGTGATGACATTCACGTCGTCGTCGTGTGCAGCAACGTCCAGCATGCTGCCGGCCTTCCGCCGCGTGTCCCAGATGCGCACCGTGCGGTCCGACGAGCACGACGCGAACACCGAAGCCTCCGTGGGGCTCCACTGCAGGTCCTCCACCGAGCTCTTGTGGCCCGTGAACGGCACCTTGTCCACACTCCACGCACTCTCCGAGTTGCCCCAGAGGTAGATGAACTTGCTGCAGTCACCCGTGACCAGTCGGCCGGCTTGTACGGGGGACCAGTCCATGGCGAAGCCCTCGTCAGCATGCCCCGAGAACGTATACAGCGGCGCTTGCTTGGCAGGCTGCGGTCCGCTGGCCTTGCCGTCCAGTGACTCGAGCTGCTTGGCGATGTCCCACAGATGCACCTTCTTGTGGTCCGACCAGGTGGCCACGATGTTGGAGGACTGCGGCATGCAGCGCACGCGGTTCACGCCTCCAGGGTGCGGGATGGAGCGCGACTCAAGCACCGGGTCGCCCTCCGTCTCGTCCTCGTCTTCCGAGTCGTCCTCCTCATCGTCCGAGTCGTCGTTGTGCTTGGTCTTGTGCAGCTCCGACATCTTCATGACGGTCAGCTGGTTGTCCTCAGCCTTGGTCGCTTGCGTGCCGGCCACCATGTACACGGTCATCGGGAAGCGAGTGCGGACGGCGCCCAGATTGTCGCGTACCACGTCGATGCTGAGGGATGGCCACTCGGCCGTCATGGCATAGTACATGTCGTAGGCGCTGCTGTCGTAGTCCAGCACCTCGTCCTCCTCCAGCTTGTCCACGCCAGGCATGAACACCTTCTTCACCGCCTTGTCGCCCTCTTCATCCATGTCCACGTCCTTGTCATCAGTCTCGCCGTCAACGACCTCCTCCTCCTCGTCGCCGTCGCTCTCGACCATCTCCTCGTCCTCCATGTCGTCGCCGAAAGGGTCCTCGAACACGAGGTCCTCCTCGCCGTTGGCCGCCTGCTGGCCATGCGCCGTGTGGCGCTTCGGGCCGCTGCCGAACTCCGTGGCGGCGCGCTTCTTCTGCTGGCTCATGCTTCTCCTGCAGGCGAGTAAGTCACGAACGGCGCGGTCGAGATGCGAATGACGGATGGCCAATGCTGGTCACCACCGCTTTTGGCTCCAAAGACGTACGCGTCGTCTGGGATTGGCCAAAAAGCACCGCAATGAATGGCCGAGATCGGGGGACGCCACTATTCGGAGCATAACAGTAGCACGTCCTAGCATACGAAGAATGTCACGTAAGATTAGGCTCTTGTGTCCTAAATTAGGACTTTTCGGTGGTGGGGCTCGGATGAGCGGCAGTCGAGGAATTTCCATAAACCAGTTCATATGTACTGATTTCTTTCCCGAGTTCCCATTTCAAGCAGAATATATTGTTCAAATCAGTACTTTGCCGTTAGGTTCGCAATGATCGAACAGAACAAAAATACACGTATTTAGCGCTGAACAGTGGCCAAAACAAAAGTTTCACAGTTATATTAAGATCGCGGTACGTCCAAACGGATCAATGCTTATTTTAGCCTCCCGAACATATCGATAGCATTTCTCACAACGACCGACACGTTCATTTTCATTTTCGAGGGTTCCAGCACGATGACGAGTAAAGCGAAGGAAAGGGCGAGAACACACGGGAAGGCAGACTTCTCGCTGGACAGCTCGCATCTACAGGCAGCTCAAGACTCAGGGCTGCTCCGACCGGAGACTATGTCTGAGCGAGGCAACAAAAACGCTGAAGACTACGGAGTGGCTTACGACCGGCAAGGCAACATCGGCACCGACACTTTCGAGTCCCAGAAGTCGATTCAATCACGCTGTAAAGATTTCGCTTCTCGATGCGGCTTTCAACTATATGTCAAGCACAGCAGCGTCAAGGCAAATAACTCTGGCAACGCGAAATACAAGTGCAAGCTGCTTAACGGACAACAGTTTTTCGACACCGAGACTGCATCGGACACATTGGAATGCCCATTTTTCCTCAACGTTTTCGGCTCAAACGGAAAGTGGAAATTGACGGAGGCGAATTTCTGTCATAACCACTCGCTGTTCGTCGGTTCTACGCAACGTCCTCTCGTTGAAGGAGTGGTTCCTCGACCAGCGAAAGACAAACGCAACACAACCCGGCACATCAAGAATCTGACGAACTTGGTGAAGCGCAAGATGCTCCCGGCTCACAATGGATCCCTGTCTACGATGACAGGTACCGCGATCCAGACATTTCTGTTGGCGGAAGGTGCTGATCGAGTGAGCATGAGCACCATCTCGCGAATCAAGCATAATCTTGATGACGTGCTCCATGGTGATCGCCTGGAAAGTTATCAGAAACTTGAAGGGTACTTCAAATTGATGGCCGACAAAAATCCTGGATCGGTATGGCGTTTTGAAAGGGAGCACGACGGTTTGACCTTCAAGAGGGCTTGCTTTTTCCCGAGCGCTGGGTTACATGCTGCTCTCATGGCGAAGCGATTGTTCGGGTTTGATGGTGCACACTTGAAAGGCGAGATGCATCAGCGTGGGGTGTTTTTAGTGGCGACTGCAAAGGACTTCAACAATCACATCATCCCGTTTGGGTTTGCTCTAGTCCCTGTGGAAAATTACGACAATTGGCGATGGTTTCTCGAAGTGGTAAAGTCTGCACTCGGTGGTTTGGAGCGCTTTGTTGCAGTATCAGACCGCCAAAAAGGATTACTCAGTGCTGTGACTGATGTATTTCCGCTCGCTGGACATCGCTTCTGCCTACGTCACATCATGGACAACGTCAACAGGTCAGGCTGCTCTCTTACTGCTGATGAGCGCCGACTGATTTGCTGTATGGCTCGTAGTGACTGCGAGAGTGACTTCAACCTGTATGAATCGGAGCTCCACGAGACGAAAAGCGCAGCAGTGGTGTATCTCAAAACGGTTGAAGCAAAGC
>MBAC02001523.1:0-10275 GCA_001712635.2 Nothophytophthora sp. Chile5
GTCCCGAAAGAGTGCCCGAGGCACTCTTTATGTCACTAGACCAATACCGGTTTTACCGTGACTGTGAAAGGGTACAAACCGTACCCGATCACCTTGTGTAGGGGGTACTCGAACGTACCCCGTTACAGTGGCCGCCGTGGCGGACGTCTTGGCCGCTGACGCGACCTGTGCTTCGAGAGTGCGGATTCGTGCGTGAGTGGCTTCTAACGCGTTGGAATCGCTCCTAGTACTACAAATACGTGAAAAAAGTGCGATCAGCACGACTGCAAGCGTAGGAATGACACCGGAGATGGTTACGAAACCCCATCGCACCCCTGGCGAGTGCGCTTGGCCATCATCGAGGTGGTTGTAGAGAAGCGGGTTACAGACTGAGAGATCTGAAATCCCCTGTGATCGCCGTACAGCTACGCAGAATACAGGTCCGTACTCTGTGCGTGATGTGGGTGCGGGTATTATGGCGAGTTGAACTGGTATGGTGTAAACAGTGAGGAGGCGGACGACGGGAAGGTAGAGAGACACCGGATGAATAGTGCGACAACAGTAGGAGTGGGTAGATGGACGGGAGGAGGTAGCAGTATAAGCAGTATGGGTTTGAGGAGACATACAGCAAAGGGAGAGAAGGAGGGGGGAGGCAGGGGACGACAAAAACAGATAGATATATGATGGATGAGAGCTAGAGGAGGGAGGCGAGAGCGACTAAAGTGTTGCGGTACCAGAGTTGTGGTACTCTTGGGTACCTGTATACTGGTACGAGTACCGGTTGTGCTAATGACCAACATTCTCATGTGGTGGAGTGCCTTCCTTGGAAATTGTTTGAACGCTCTCACGCACAAAGCGAAGTCGCCCCTTGTTGGCTGCGTCGCGTTTCCCCCGGGACTTGACTAACACAATTCCAAAGAATCAGTTTGCGTGGACCAGTGTAGCACGGGACATTGAGGCTGGGTGGCAGGCGCGGGGATTAGCGTCTCTCGCTGCCGGTTGTCTCCTCTCCTTCCAGATCGCGAGTGGCCCTATAGCTTGCCGCCGCGTGTCCGTTCCGTCGATCGCTCGGCCCTGTAGCTCGCTCCACGTCGATGTGGCTGGTTTGGAGTGCTCTCCTGTTGGACACTTTGGGGTTTCGGGGGTTGAGTTCACACACCCGTTCTCCCGTAGCCGCACCGCCCTGTAGATTGCGGCCAAGGTGATCTCCCTGAAGGCTGGAGGCGCGAAGCAAGACAAGCTTGTGTGCAACGAAGTATATTACTTGGGCCTGTGGGCTTGGACGCAATTTGTGAACTGAGCTATTCCTAATCCTGTCGGCCGACGAGTGGCCACGTGTTGACCTCCTTGTTCGGTCCTGACACCTTGCGTTTCGGGACATGTCCCTCTCTCATCACTTGCGCAATCGAGGCTCTTGGTCTGGGCGTCTTCTGGACCGATCGCAGATCGCAGATCACATTTGGTGGCCGGATCGCCGACCGTTGATAGCAGAGTGATGGTCGCGTTGGTGGGGGTGGACCTTCCGAAAAGAAAATTCGGCTCTCCGACCCCTCTCTTGCTTTCCCCCCGATCTCCGACCGATTGTGGTCATCTAATCTTCAACCCGCGCTCGTTCTCGACAACCGCTTCTCCGCACTCATACACTGCAATCATTCTGGATGTTAATGCTACATGTTTGTGTCATCGACGTTACGCCACGCTGGATACTTGCGACAGGATACTGGGTACAAGACATGCAAGACGTATGGCGCTCTGTGATTGGCTGGAGCAACTCAGGAATCAAGTAGAGATTCCAGTAGAGTGTATCCAGTAGAAAATTTAGAAGGCTTAGACATAGCAAGCACTTTGCAAACTAAGGACCAAATCAACCTCTTTCCAATTCTTCTTCAAATCCCCATGTGGTCAAGTGTCCTCACTCTGGGCAAGGCCCGAATGGTGAATTCCCCTTCGGTACGTCCAAGATCCGTGACCTTTAACATAAAGGATGACAGATAGATCAAAGATAGTGGACGACAATACCAGGAGAGATGGGCGGAAAGACTGTGAAAGGACGGTAAAGACGTTACATTACAGGATAGTTGGAACCGTATAAGACGGTAGTCTGGCAAAGGAAGCAAAAAATAGGTCGCAACTCGTTGGGAGGAACGGAAGAAAAAGAAAGGAGTAAGAAAATAGAAGGGTAATTTATTCAAGCAGGCGAACGCATGATCTAGGCCTAGAATACAACATCGGTAAACCGCAAATTGTACTAGACGAAAATTTGGTGTAAAATAGATAATTATTGCCGACAGGAGAGGGAAGGGTGTTAAGGTATTAGATGGCAAAAATAAATATAGAGTAAAATTCGAGTGCAGAATCAATCTGTTTGGTTTAGTTACGAGATGATGATGCTCCAATTTAAGTGAGGCCAATGCAAGGAATGTCTTAGGACACCTCAGCGTTACGATAGATTGGCCGCACTACAGAAAAGCGCAGTATACTCGATACAGTGACGTTTCGCAACAAATTATTGACGCGAACTCAGGTGTCTGCTTCTTCGTATGATTTGAATATCAAACTAATTTCGACATTTCAGTTGACTAAAGTATTATGTATGGTGCAGTCTATTAAAGAAGAGGTGGGAAATTTATCCCTCCTCTAGTGAACACTATATATAGGTTGACAACGTATCATTTACTATGAGTGTGACACTAATCTTGAAATACACAAGATAAAGACGTGATATGCTATCTTGCAAATGAACATATTTCAATGTGTAAAAGGATATGAATCAGAAATATGCAAAAATCGTCAGGTTTACTTTAATATCTCATCTTACATCAAATTTCCTTCTATTTTTTACGCCATACTTTCGCATTGTTTCCGTCTCGTATTTTAAAAGTGTGCTATTGCATCTATGAATTACAAGTAATGGGTTTCTAGTACAGTCCTAAATCCTAACCTCTTCTTTACAATTTCTGCCCCGAAAGGATATTTAGCCTCTTTTCTTATTCTCCAGTTATTCGTCTATCGACAGATCCGTATAGCCTTTCATCCTGCTTAAAAACGGCTGTACTACAAATTGATGTCTCTTGTCTTTCTGGTCTTGTAACTCTAATGCTATATCTGACAATTACTAACTGATTTCTCTACCATGTTAATATTTCATTAACTTGTTCTTCTTCTTCCGTCCCACACTACGAGTTTAAGCTCTCTTGTACTTACATCTTTAGCGTGCTGTCCTGCTAATTCCTAGTTCGTGAACTTGCTTTTTATCGTCGCCTGTCATTCATGATATTCTCGAGCCCCTCGCCTTACGCTTTCTATCATGTTGATCTTCATATCCCCCCACCATGCTTCTGCCTTTTATAAGCGCGTCCATTTGGAGCAATCCTGTTCTCCCTCTACTTCCTACCTTTACCATTTCCTCGACACTCCCTGTCTTATGGGGTTCCGGCTATCCTGATCTTCCTAACTGCAACCTCTTTACTGTCCTTTCACCTTCTCTCCCACCATCTCTTCTGGTGTCGTCGCCCACTCTCTTTTGATCTATCTGTCATCCTTTAGTCTCTCTCGCCTCCCTCCTCTAGCTCTCATCCATCATATATCTAACTGTTTTTGTCGCCCCCTGCCTCCCCCCTCCTTCTCTCCCTTTGCTGTATGTCTCCTCAAACCCATACTGCTTATACTGCTACCTCCTCCCGTCCATCTACCCACTCCTACCGTTGTCGCACTATTCATCCGGTGTCTCTCTACCTTCCCGTCGTCCGCCCCCTCACTGTTTACACCATACCAGTTCAACTCGCCATAATACCCGCACCCACATCACGCACAGAGTACGGACCTGTATTCTGCGTAGCTGTACGGCGATCGCAGAAGATTGCCGATCACAGGGGATTTCAGATCTCTCAGTCTGTAACCCGCTTCTCTACAACCACCTCGATGATGACCAAGCGCACTCGCCAGGTGCGATGGGGTTTCGTAACCATCTCCGGTGTCATTCCTACGCTTGCAGTCGTACTGATCGCACTTTTTTCACGTATTTGTAGTACTAGGAGCGATTCCAACGCGTTAGAAGCCACTCACGCACGAATCCGCACTCTCGAAGCTCAAGTCGCGTTCGGATCCGTGGCATTTGGTCAGGCAGCCCCTCCATCTGTTTTTGCGACGCCAGCGCCAATTTCTACGCCTCGGGATCCTCCTGAAACGAGTGTGGCGATGCTCGCGACGACTCCAAATGTGTCTGGGATCGTCATCGATAGCGCAGCTATGTCGACCACGGTAGCTTGGTTCGTTGAGCCACATGAGACGCGAGCCACCTCTCCGGCATCAATCCCGACCGTGCTCGGGGTCGGGCCCAGCGATCCGGCGACCATCTCGGCAAATTCGGCGTCTTTAACGCTTCTAGGAGCGAGAGCGGTATCTCCATCAGCGATATCGGTGGATATAGGCATTCCTGTGCTGTGGCAGGCGTTCAGGCGGGGGGGGGGCGTATTTCCCTTACCAAAATATATACCAAAACTACCAAAAGTTACCAAAACATTTGGTGTGTTTTTGATAGTGAATTTCACATGTTTTGGTTACCGTTTTGGTACCTACTTTTTTGGTAAGGAATTTGATAGACACTTTCATCCTTGGAGGATTAGAGTTAACCCTTTCGCGGCAACCTGGGTCATTCTGACCCCTTCTGGCGATGTTTCAAAACCTGAACGCGATTTGGCCTCAAAAGGGGTCAATCCGGCACGATTTGCGCTATTCCACTTAATCGCAACTCTCCTTTTGCAACTACTAATTAACTGCTCTCACGAAATCATTGTGGTGGAGCGGGCGTCCAGATTTCTGGGACGCTCGGTCGACACACAAGCTTCTGCCCCAAGGCCGAGTCGTGGCCGTGGGCGATCTTGAAGCCCGGAACTTGGCTAGCGTAATTCCGGAGGGCGGTGTGCGCGTCTTCTGTCGCGTGGAACCTGGAGGTTGTGTGGCGTCCGCGCGGAAGTTCTTCACGCGGTCGCCGGGGGGTATTTATAGACCGAAGCACGACTGCCTTGGCGCGTGTAGTCTCTTCTCCGAGATGGAGATAGCCTTGACCGTTTGCCCTCGCGGGACTTGAACCTTGACCGTTTGCCCTTGCGGGATTTTTGCCTTTGCCGATGCCCTTGCGGGACTTGATTTGACGTGCCTTCCTGTCAGACACGGGTGGGGGGGTGAGACCACAAAAACAACCCGCTGCGTGATGTCGCCTCAGAACCGCGAAGTTCGTTGCGGAAGCGAAGAGGGGCGAGAGCGCTGCGGGAAGACCACTTGTGTTCGAAGAGGTTGATTTGTGACTGAGTTAAATCTGCCTACCAATCCGCCTATGTACCTCGCGACGTAGCGATCTTCGCGACCACTCATCACTGATGACCATCTGCTTCCTCACCTTTCTGGAACGTTCCGGGATGTTGTACGTAGCGGGAGGAGACCCCTTGATCTTCAAACTTCGACGTCCCACCTTTGGCGCTCGACGTACGGGCCTCGACGTCCACGCCTTGGCGCTCGACGTTCACGGTTCATCGCTCGCCGTCCAGAGCATAATGCTCGACGTCCAGAGCATAATGCTCGACATTGAGCCTCGACGTTCAGGGCTTCAATGTCCAGGACTTTGATGTCCAGGGCTTCGATGCTCAGACGGTCGATTTACCTAGCCGAGCCGTGTACCATCACCACAACCCGTATACCGGTATGTCGTACCGGAGTGCCGTCCACTGTCGTTCACCGCCGCAGTCGTATTCGTCATACCGGTATGGTATACCGGTATACTGTCGACCGTCGTCATCTCGGATGATGGGTTGGAGGTCCAGCGGGATCTCTTCCCACGGCAACTTCCCGAAACCCACCGATCGCCTTCAGACGACACTCCGCTTCACCCCATCATTGTTTCCCACAAAGGAGCGTTATAAACAATAAATATTTCACAAACCAGCGCTATACTACGAAAACAAACACTATCATTCCGCAAAAAAAATATCAAGTAAAATACGTGACGCGTGCGGCGTGCCCTTGAACCTTGGCAGCATCTCCCCGATGATGTCAAGATGGCATCGTATTCATCGCTCAAGAGGACATGTTGTTTGTGTAGCAAGCTTGCTAGGACCCAACCTGATGGATATGTGTGTTCATGTGGAGGGAATGGGTGAGGGGTGTTTATTCATCGTGAACTCGCTCCGCCCGCGGCCTGAAAGGGCGCGGTGCTGGCGATTTGAGGCGCCAGCACCCGCGCCCTTTCAGGCTTGGCGCGCGCGGGAAATTAAGAGTGGAAGTGTAAAAGGAAGTGTATTATTCAACGAAATATTTCAAGATTACTTGCGCTCGAAGATCATCGAAGCATTTCCGTGAGCAAATCAGGGATTAGCCTGCATTATATTCGTCTTGTTCTAAGCATATTTGTCAATTAGAACGATATTTCAGTCGGATAACGGTGATGTACGCCTCTTGTAAAAGGGGCCGATTTGGCCCTTTTTGTTTAAAATACACCCCCTATCCCTCCAAGATATTATCTCCCCATGACTTCTCCTATCATAACACGTACCGTTCCTGAATGGAGGTACATCAAAACGGGTCGTTTTGACCCTTTTTGGTTTTCGTTGACACACGTTTGCATACCATACAAAAGGAAGTCATTCGCGAAAGGGATAAATATTAAACAGGTCTCTTGCGGGTCTGATATTAGGGTCTAACGTATAGAATGCCAGCTAACAAAGTATACAAAATCCTAGTAAACCACGTAATCGTCACAAACACAAACAACACGTTTGGTGTCACTGGTGTCGCTTGGGTTCAGTATCCAACTGTTTTACACAGCAATCACTTGCAGTGGGCTTTTCCTCTTACAAACTACTGGGTTCTTGTAGTGACTCGTAGCTCGGCTTTATCGTGTAGATCACTTCCTGCACCTCCCTCTGAGAGTTATTTAGCTCCTTCGATTCTCTTGCGCAGTGATCTTGTCCTCCTTTCGGATTGGCGTTCACAAGAACCGCTTCTTCGTAATTGGAGACGACGCTTTTACGAGGTGGTGTTGCCTTGGTCATGATTGCGTGGGTTGGAGCAGTCGTATTGCTGCTTGGAGATGGAAATATGAATGACGCAAGTCTCCACGCGCAACCCAACTGTGTTCGATCGTTCCCTGCTGACATTTCAGTGTATATCCATACCGCATCTAAGGAGTCTATATCGCATTGGAGCCATTTTCCCTTCACGTTAGAAAATTGATTGTTTATCGGTCAATTTTGGCTTGTAGGACCAAAATTGGGTAGCAAAAGAAAGCTAAATATCTTCTCGACACGTATTATGAAACAGATCAGATTACTTCCACTCGAATTTGGGAGAGATTGAGCGGACAAGACGCCTCTGTTTTTCTACTAGTACTTGGAATTTGTATATTGACCATTGGCACCAAACATGTGATGACCTCGAATATGATCAGCACGGATAAGACTTATGGTCAGGTATGCGGTCAGGCATTAGGTCAGACCCTGATCAGTAAATTACTTCACCCAACCCTTTACAACCCTAGTCCTTGAAAGACGAATGTCATCTCGACCAAATCCCCAAATGGTTGCTGCATGCATGAAGAAATCGACCTGCTAAACTAAAACAAACCCCTGAGAACGCGTGTTAACCCTATCCGGCCGAGCGAGATGTGACCGTGCTTGGTCCTGGCTTGGAATTATGAGCTTACTTTCACCCCCTTTCTTCGCCTGTTGCCCCAGTTGATGACATCTGTTTTGGCTTGAAAGCTAATTTATTTTCCTCGTAATGTATTCGCGGGTATGGTGAAGACCCTTTTAATAGTCTTCCGATGTGAGTCTCGCCCTTAATATATGACGCTGGGATAGTGTGAGGCTGGGACGGAAAGGAAATCCCCCCAAGGACCCTTCATTGGCAACGTCACGGCTCTGTTCTACTGTCAGGCCACGGATCCAAGATCTGCATCGGCGATCAAAGATCCGACCCCCCCCCCCCCCAGATCCACCCCCCGATCTCCATGTCCGCGAGGACAGTTCTCTTGATCATGGCACCTCTCAACTGAGCCACTAGAGGAGGAACCAGCCCATCCGCTGGTGATTTGGTCAACATATCACAAGTTTTACGAAAACCACTCCACCACATGAATGTAGTGAGCGTGGGGTTTGTCTGTGGGTCTATACTAACGGTGGGATTTGCTGACTATGGAAATAGGATGTAGGTCCAGGGGCAGTACATTGGTCGCCCCTAATCGACCAGTATCGGTCCTGAGTCGTCCCGTGTCAGCGTGTTCGACGTTGCTCGTGCCCGGATCGCGTGCGACGACGTGCCTGGTGAAGTGCTCGCTGGATAATAGTCAATAAATCCAAACGGAAGACGCCGTGGCCGTGGCACGCACGCCGCAACCATCAACAACCGTCATCGCGCGGCTCAACCACTCCGCGATTTCGGGTCGGACGAGGGCCAGCCCCACCTCGTTTGACTCGAATAAGTCACAGCAACGTGCTTGATTGCTCTATGGTAGGGATTGTTCATGCATGGCGGCTCACACTCCAAATTTATGGCGGAAATGTAGACGGTTTCTACGTCTCCAACCGTGACCCGTCGTCCACGACAACATTGACTTGCGTGGCCTCGCCGACCGTGATGCCGGTAACCGCGACCCCATCTTCCGCTACAACACTGACCCGCGTCAATGCCCACGGCAATAATACGCTGATGAATCTTGTGACGCGACACGTCGCTACGCGTCTCGCCGAACGCGGCCCGCCGTTCGTGACCTTATCGCCACGCCGCGACCACGGCTCCGCTGTGGGTCGGTGGCGGATCAATCGATTACTATTGACTTCACTGACTTCACTGACGTACGTGTACAATGCTGGCCTATGATGTATGTGTAGATCCATGCTCAGCGATCTCTTTTTCCTAGCAGACTGTCAGTCCAACACACGGGCATCGAAGTCGGTTTGGAGAATTGTCCTGCCCATTGGTCGTCGT
This sequence comes from Nothophytophthora sp. Chile5, assembly GCA_001712635.2. Classification (NCBI taxonomy): domain Eukaryota; phylum Oomycota; class Peronosporomycetes; order Peronosporales; family Peronosporaceae; genus Nothophytophthora; species Nothophytophthora sp. Chile5. Next base: position 8,959 of record MBAC02001523.1, read on the forward strand.
CTTCCGTGGAGTGCAGCGGCGTGTCGACAATGATGCCGCTGGCCAGACCCGTGGATTGCGGGTGGGGGTGCTAGACTGCGGGATCTTGTCGTGGATCGTCGGCGTGATGCGACCTGACGGAGGTCTGTGGCGTTTGCTGGATCTGCGACCGGCGACTTCCTCATGACCGTGGCCATCCGTCACAAGACCGCGATAGAGAGTGTTGTACGCCGTGGCCGCTTACGAGCTCCTGGTGCGAGGTACCAACACTGGCGGATACCGATATTGGACACGATGGAGATTCACACTCTCTCCTTCGCTCTCTTGACGCCACGGCTTCTCACTCTTGCCGCTGATACTCGCTGTGTACTTGCTAGGGACCAGCGGGACGCTGCGCGACTACCCGATCTCAGCGGAAGTCGTCGCGTCTCTGGCGCTGTTGCAACGTCGTTGAGATGCGCATGGATGCGGTGGACTCCCAGTCAGCCAACCGCGCGTTGGCGTCGGCGTCGCAGCCTCGTGGTCATTATCCCGTCTGTCGGCGTGGTGCTCGAGATCACGCTGCTGCCATGAGCCACGCGTCGCAGTCGTGTTGGTGGCGGCTGTCGCGAGCCCAGATTGATGGATGTCCAAGCTTGCAGAAAATGGCGAGTTCATGAAAACAGTGAGTTCATGTATTGGCGAATCAACAACTGCTTTGCTACGCCAGGCTACATTCTCGACAACGTGGGGTTGTTCGTGCACGACCGCTCACTTCGACCGTTCCCTTTGCTACGATCGAAGAAAACGACACGCTCCCCTCGGTAGCGAAGCTTCTTGCAGCGCAAGCCGCAGATGATGTGGTCGCAATAACCGTACTCCATGAACAATCGGCAGCCGAACGTATGGTCCTCAACGTTGACAAACTATCCTATACGGCGAGTAGAGCTGTGCCGACGAGGAGAGCAGTGAACGAGATTCTCTCTGTGACGGGGCCGTCACACGCACAATGTGCAGAGAAAGTTCCTTGCTTAATAAGCTTTAAAGCGACGGAGTCTCTTCCGACGTCGCTAGCTTATACTCAAGCCAAGTACTTTGCATCTTTGGCTCTGTTAATAAACCCGTATTTTTTGGGATAAACACGTAACACTTTTCCAAGCAAAATTGAGACTGAATTGAAATTAGAAACTGTCGCTGCCCGCTCCTACGCTAAAATGTAGCCTAAACTATGGTTTCTATAGTTTAGTCATATGTATCTAAAATGAATGGCGTTGCACGCATTCAGGGGGATCTCTAATAAGGTGGGTTCTAGAACCTTCTGGAATCTTCCAGATTCGGGGAATCATGAATGTTGGTCAC
>MBAC02001527.1:0-11133 GCA_001712635.2 Nothophytophthora sp. Chile5
CTGCCAGCTCTTGTTCGTCCCCTAGGCTCGCTGCTGCTCCAGCTCCAGCTCGCACGGCTCGCCAACGCATGAGCGTCGCCGAACGGGCAGATTGCTGGATGACCCACCGCCAGTCCTGCCGACTCAGTACGCCACAGACCCGTGGCGCGCGCTTCTGCAGCAACGGGAACTCGTACGCGAACCAGCGCAGAAACTCGTCCATGGAGATGCCTCCGGAGCCGTCGCTGTCCATCATGGCCACCACATCCGCCACTTCCTCGGTGCTTAACGGCACATGCAGTCGAGTGATCAACGCCGTCGTCCGCTCCCTCGAGAGCTCGCCGCTTCCAGCCTCATCCAGCAGTTCAAACAGATCCTCTACGTCTTCCCGTAGTGCTTCATCCCTCGGGAGTTGCGCTCTCTCCTTCTCCAGCTGCTTCCGTTGGCGCCATATGAGCGCTTCCGCCTTCTTGAGCTGTTCCCGACCGACTTTGCTGGCCATGAACTCCTGGAAAGACCCGAACGCCGCCATATCCAGCTGCCAGGCGCCTTCGTCCACCGTGTCCGAGCCAGGAATCGATGCAGAGCTCCCCAGCGCCCCGTACTTAAGCGAGACTGCCATGAGTTCGACCGTGAGTCGTCGAGGGCGTGAGCCTTTCGCCCGCTGTCGCTTCCGTCGGTAGGCGCGTTGCACTTTGACGGCGGCACGCGTCCATTTCATGAACAGCAGCCGGCGACGAGCCAAGTGCTGACGGTAGGCGCATTGGATATCACGAGCCGCGTAAAACTCACGTCGTCTCTTCTTCAGCTGCTTCTGGGCTTGCGTTCGACGTACAAAGCACTGCAAAATGATCGCTGGGGCCTCGCGGAGACGTCGCTGATCACGAATCAGCTCAGTCTCCAGTAGTTTCAGGTAGCGAAGCACCGCCAACTGAGTCAGTAGCAGCTCCTTCAGCGCAGAGACCGCCAACCCAGCCTTGTGCGACACGATGGTCGCACTGACCGAGTCTGAGGCAGCTTGAGAGCGATCAGTCATCGCCTGTAGCTCGGTATCGAAGATCCGTAGCAGCGTCCGCGCCCTACCAAGCGCGCCCCAGTGCTTGTTGTCTGTGGGCTCCATCGCCAGCAGTTTGTGGCCAGTCTGATAGCGTAAGAACTCCTTCAGTGCCTCGGTGCGGTTCAATGCCATAATCGCTTCGCGCTTAGACCCGCAGGCCACCAACGCCACCCGAATTAACGCCGTGGCCGCAGCAGCCAGTCCAGCGTCCTCTTCCTCGTTAAACAGCGTCGATATCTGATTCGGAGAGCCGCTGGTTGTCTCAAGCCGCGCTGTGGCCTGAGCTCCGGTGAGGAACTGGCGTATAGCGGCTCCCAACGAGCCTTCCACCTCTTGGAAGCGCTCTCTGGCGTCCTTTAAGAGCGATAACAGCAGGAATCCGCCTCCGCCGCGGCCGCCAGACAGCGAAGAACTCGAGGAATCAACGCAGAGGCGCATGGCATTCACCTCCTCGTCCCCACTTGGTGGCTGCGTCTTGATTATCGCAGCAATCGCGTCGGTTTGCGTCAAAATCTGGCGGACAGAGCGCTCCACCGCATCTACTGCGACCATGGCTTGCTGCTCCAGACTCAGGACGATGATGTCGCAACGTCCTTGGAAGTCCAAAGCCCTCACAAACACGTGAAGCGCCACCGTCTGCGTCTGCAACTGCTGAGTCCGTGAAGGCGCGAGAGCTTGCAGCGCCGGAGCCGCATTCAGCAGCATCTGCTGCTGCTGCTGCTTCGCTCGCTCCTCCTCTTCCTCCTGCTGCTTCTTCTTCTTCCCATAACGGAACAACTTCTGACCTCGAAACAACGACGACGGCCCCCCACGTCTCGCAGGTTTCCCATGGCCCTCACCAGCCGTTACCTCGCTTGTCTGGGCTGCCGAAGCGCTCATATTGGCCTTGGCATCAGCGCTGGGGGGCGTTGGAGTCGCCTGTCGGGTCATGAAGATGGCTAACGGAGCGTTAGATACTTGGAATTGCCGCACTTTCCGCTCCAAGTTCCCACGGAGCGCTCTCCCCGTCGGATACTTTACAGGCTGTTGACTGGACAGTACCGCGGCTGTCATTGCTGAGTCCGTGGCTGTCGACGCATCGTTCTCCACGCCTTCCTCGCTGAGCTCTTGAGCTGCCAGTCGAATCACCACGCCGTCCTTGGCCCCCAATCGCTCTTGAAGTAATGAGAGCAGCTCCGTCGCGAACGTTTCGAGCATACAAGCTCGAAGGACATGCGTGAAGACGTCGGCGGCTACAGCAGCAACCGCGAAGAAGTACTGCCGTTGATAGGCCGTGAACCCCACCACTCCACTGCTCTCTTGCCTCCTTACTGCCCGCCGCTCCGCCTCGCTCGTCTTCGCGTCATGGCTGAACACACACAGCGCCAGTTTCGCCTCACCGCTCTCTTGAACCACAGCCGAGTCCAGCATCGTAGCCAGACACGAACAAGCGAAGGCGCCGCGCTGTTCCGTCCCTTCCGCCGGCTGCATACGGGCTCGACTCTTGTCCAAAGTCCGCGGCAGATTAGACATCGGCAGGAACGTCTGCGCTTCCACGTGGATCTCATGGGCGATCGCCGTCCGCTCGCAGTCGTTGAAGGAGCAGAAATGAGCTGGCATCGCGAGCGGCCGTCGGGTTCGAGAGCCTTGCCACGTCTCCAGTCGGAAGGCACTGGTGAAATCCGTGCCAAGCGTCACAATCTGCTGCGAATGGAGTAGTACGAGGTCACGTCGTAGGACCTCCAAGACACTGGCGAAGAAGAGACGTAGATCGGCATGGGCTCGAAGCGTGAGACGTCGTAGCTGGTTGTAACTCTGACGGTGACGCGTCGACAAGATCGCGTCCTGTAGTTTCCCAGCACTTGCCTTGAAGAACGCCATCACATCAGACTCCACAGTCAAGCGCTGGCCTGGCAGAAGCGCTTCCGGCCCCACACTATCGGCACACAACACGTGGTTCTCGCCCATCGACATACCTAGAAACACGCGATGTGCGGTCTTAGGCGTGAGAGACCGCAGTGGCGAGACTCCATTGGCAAAGGGGACCACGACAGTCTGCTGGGTCTGGAGACACTGAACAACCGCCATGGACTGGTTGGCTACGTCCGCAAGGCTCACCGTCACATTCTGCATGAGACTCTGCTTCGAAGCCGCCACAAACCGCAGCTGAAGCCGTGACGCATTGCTGTCGCCACTGCCCAAGCTCTCCCGTTCTCCCAGATACACGTCACAGCTGCCTCGACTCGTGGCTTGTGCTATTATCTCCAATGCAGCAGGTAGCATCGTTGTATACAGCGTTTGCACGGCGTCCTTCGATGGCAGACGCTCCAGAGATTCGCACAGAATGTCGAGTTGTCGCAGGGCCATCCGCCTCGCCACGATCCCCTCTACCCGGAAGTTCACTTGAGTGATCAGCGAGTCGATCAACGGCACGATTGAGAGCAGGAAGTCCTGGTCGTATGTCCAGGTAGCGTCTTTAACGCGTCGTAACACGAGTACAGTCGGCTGGAGCGCCGCCTCGTCGTCCTCAACGTCTCGTATAGACGCACAATGTACCACCAGGACCTCTGGATAACAGGGAAGTGGATAAACAGAGGCGGAAACGCTGCTTTGCTCTTGCTCTTGCTGTCTCCACCGCTGCTCAAGACACTGGGACAGCTGCTGCCTCTCTTCTTCAGCCTCACACTCCGTCTTTGTTCGGTTCGCGGCTCTCTGGAGCGTTGCCAAAGCCGCTTTCTCGTTCCAATAGCCACTGTTACTATCCCGTTCGACTCGAACGGCGCGTAGCTCGGCGACAGCCAGCAGGGTTCTGGAGATGACGGCCAACACATCTTCAAATAGCCGCGGGAACGTGGTGCGATTGCCTCTGAACAAGCTGGGGAGCTGCTTCCTGGCCTCAGTAGCCGCTCTCAACCGCAAATTCTCACCCAGATGATTCGCCACCCGCTCCAAGAACGTCACCACGCCATCTTCAGGAGAAACGTGGGTGAACACGCCGCTAGCAGCTCCCGGGAACGAATCCACTGACAATATACCTACGAATGGGATCGGAACACACACGAAGGGCCCTCGAGGCGGCTTCACACTGCCAAAGTACTTGAGCTTCGAGACCTGGTCTTGGTGTTGAGACTCATGCTGATGTTGGTGCAGCAGTTGCTGCTGCTTGTAGTGTTGTGTAAGCTGAGGGATCACGAAGCTCCGTTGCTCGGCAAACACACGGAAGGACACGCTCTCCGTAGTGTCGACCACCTCATTCTCCATCTGGCTATGGCTCGAAGCACACACGAAGCGGATCCGCGCACACAGTGGCTCGACTAGCCCAATGTACGCGTCCACCCCATTCAGAGCGTTCTCAAGCTGCTGGAGGACCAAGTGAGGGAGAAACAGAGCCGCCGAGCCAGTAATTGTCCCCACAGGCTGCTTCAGATCCTCACACGCCGTCATTACACGGAGCAAAGCGTCTTCCCGAAGCTTTCGGCGCTCTTGACGGCTGTTTTCACGTGCTTTAGCCAGAACGTCCGCGAAATTCTGGCCGATTTGGCGCAAGAAGTCGACGATTCCAAGCTCTGGCTGTGGCTCGTTCGCTTCTTCTTCATACTTCGTCATGTTGTCGAGTGCTAACACACCCAAAGTGCCAATCGGGACCACGATAAACGGCCATTTCCGGTCTTCGGGCACTTCATTCGTGAAGAATCGCAGCTTCTTGAACAATGCATCTCCATTCACAGCGTCTTGCCTCGTAATAACGACTGGAAGTTGTGTCTCCAGTGCCTGGAAACTCACGCCGTAGCCACGTTTCAGCTTTTTCCCGGTCATCACGCTGGTTTGGGACGCGCTAGTGTATCTCAACACTCTTAACGCTGGCTCCCACATCCCAAAGTACACGTTTGGCGAACTTAACGTCCGTCCAATCAGCGCGATTGTATCCCGTTGAAGCTGGAGAAGCGCCTCAATCTCCAGCTCTTTGGCCGGTGATGAGCGATGCTGAAAGCGTCCGCCTTTGGGGTTTTGAGTCATTTCCACAGCTTCTATCGTCGGAACCCCCTGGCAAAGCACTCGGAAATCGCTCAAGGACTGTACACGCATCCTCGATCGCTGGACTCGGTCGTGGAGTGCTGCGAAGTACTTGGAGGTCACGTCCGCCACTCGTTGCACGTAAATCTGGTCGCAAAGTGCGTGGAGTTTCGGCCACATGGAGGCCGTGAGGAAAACCTTGGACGACGACAGTGCCAGGGACTCGACGCTCGAATACAAACACGTCGTGGTCCCGAGAAACGCACTTAAGGCATGCGAGATGTACCGAGTGTTCATGATCCGCTCCGCTCCATTCAGATCAGCTCTTCTTGGTGCTTGAGGCAGCTCTTCCTGACGAATCAGGAAGTATTTGTCCACGATTTGCCGTTCCAGAAGCTTTGTTAACTCCGATGCCTCTGCTTTCCGTGACCCACTAACGGCAGTCGCTCCTGCTTCCACCAATTGTTCATACTTTCTCGCCGTCTCCTGTCGTTCTCGCTCTTCTTCGCGGATCGCAGCAAGCAGCTTGCCGACGCTGTCCATCGAGTGCTCTTTGTCGGGCTCCATTTGCTTCAGATGCTCCAGAATCGTCTCTGGAAGCAGCTCTTTCCAACGAAAGGCCATCGGACGCACCACATTCGCCAGCCACGAAGACGCTTGCTCTCTCTCCATCTCAGAAAAGTCGTACACGACCGTGGTTTTGCCTCGAGCGCCATCCAACTCCACTACCCGGACCTTCCAGGCGCCAATAACCACGTCTTTCAGGGCTTGACAGGCGTAGAACAGGAGCTGTTGTGGCGAACGCAGTGGCTCTCGAGCCGCAGTCTGCAGCTCGTACAGCGCATTGGACCGACGTTTCGCATAGATCGCGCTGGCCAGCAGCTTCCCCAATGTGCCCAAGAACTCCAATACGCCGGCTTCAGGGTGGACTTCGTCTGTTCGTCCTTTCGGCACGCGTTGAAACGAATCAACACTGAGCACGCCGACCGCGCAATCTTCGTGGAAAAGCGGTATGAAGATGTACGGGAAGCTCAAGGCCGTCGCTGCTGAAGATTGAGAGCGTGACACGCCCATCCGACGCAATCGCGAGCGAAATTCGGACGTTTCTCCCACTACCAGCGGCTGTTTGGTGTCTAGGCACTTAAAAGACACGCCTTGGCCTCGATTCAGTGAGCGATTCAGCAACATTGAGCCATTCCCAGTGAACGTGTATTTGAGTTGGACGCCATCAGCTTGCAGTTCCGCGATCTGCAGATGAACGCCGGGTAAATTCGCCGCAATGTCCTGGAAAATCCGGCCCACGATGTCGTCAAGCGTTCGGAGCGCATCGGCAGACGGCGTGAGGCCAATAGACTGGAAGAGCTGCACGTTCTTAATGGCAGAGCGCTGGCGCTTGGCCGCTCGGGCCTCGCGACCGCGCACACACTCCAGTTTCTGCTCTGCAATGGCCACCGTTCGTTCCAGGAACGTTGAAATGCGGCGAGGAATCTCAAAAGACGCGGCGAAATCCACTTCCAACGCGTATTTCACCGCAGAAGACCGACCGACGTCACGAATTACCAGCACCAGAGCGTTCGGGTTCTTCAGGACGACAGCTTTCGGGGTCGAATTCCCTGGATCTCGTGCTTCCTCACCTTTTTCGTCTTGCTGGAGTCGTTGGCACAGATGCTGAAGCTGGAAGTGCTTGGCATTCATGTTCCGGATAGGCAGAAGCTGACGTAATTGACACCAGGAAGTAGCTTGAAACGACCGATCGGACCAGGAAATGTGATACGTCGCGGCTTCACAAGGCAAAGTCGACGGTGACGGACTCGGTCGGGAGTTCACGAGGACGTTGACAACTCCTCCGCGGACGAACGGAGCGCAGATGTCCCTCTCGCCTTCGCTAGGACCTTGTGGGCGACTTTCACCTTCTTCCTTCTCCTTGAAAAGCGCGATCCGCTTGATTTTCCGCTCTTGGCCCTCCAGAAATGGCAGCACTCGATCTTCAGGCACTTCTGTAGACGCCATGACGTCGATTTCCCACGGGATCGAAGACGAGGAAGACGCAGACAGCTTCTTCCTGGTGATTTTCCAGATCGCCACGCGCTCTAAAGAGCCAAGAGACTGCGTAATAGCGCGAATCAGGACGTCGTAGACATCGTAGGCCGAGCACGTGGGGTTTCGCGTGATGTCTGCGACCTCCTGGAGCCAGTGGAAGCCTCGATAACTGTCCAGAAACTCCCCCGACAGCTTCGATACGTCCGTCAGGAACTGGAGAGCGTCGTCATCTTGCGTGAAAAAGCGTGGGCTTGCAGCGTCGCTCGAAACGGGCAGGTGCATGCGACTTCCTCGTTGGAAAGCGCGGATAAATTCCAGCAATTTCGCGCGTGTGGTGACCTTGAGACGTTGAAACGTGGGCTTGTGTCGCAATTCGTTCTCAGTGAGCGCCAGGAACCGAGCCCCATCGATCTTCGCCTTCTTCAGCTCCGCCGCAGCGTCTTTCAACTGCATCCGAAGTAGAAACGCGTGTAAAGCTTCCACAGACATTGCTTGAGGTAGCAAACGTCGCGCTTTCCGACAGGAATCCACCGAAATCACTCCAATCACGCGAGATTCGCCTGCCAATAGTGGGAAACAGGCGAAGGGACCAGCCACCGTCGCGTTGGGAGTAAAGAGATGAAGCCTCTCTGGGTCGAGCTCGGCGATATCGTCGACTATCACGTTTTTTTTTGTCTTCACGGCTTGTAAGGTGACGCCCATGGACTGTTCCTGTTGTTCGGACCTGTCGGTCTGGATCTCAGGCTGTTGCTGGTCTTGCACTGCTTGATCTTGAGGTACAACACACGGTAAAGTCTGATGAAGCATTGCGCTCTTTGTCGAGCAGGCGACAAACCGAACGACAGGCGTCGACGAGGCAGCTGACGGACTTGGAAGTGCTTCATAAATGCCCAAATACAGGTCGCAGTCGCTTAAGCAGCCTTGGCAAACGTTCACGATTTGTCTCTGGGTCTGTACGAGAGTCGGGAGCTTCTCTCGACGGTCCAATATCCACTCAGGGACGCCACTCGGGTCTTGTGCTTCTTCTAACTGCTTCAACTGCATCGTGAGCTGCAGGAAATACTGCTCTAATCTCTCGACTGATCGGGAGAACGTCATGCGAGAAGTAATACTGCGTTCAATGGCATTGGAGTACAGCACTTGCGTCAAACCCGGCGCTGGTAATGACTTGGCAACCAGATGAGCGCTTCGTGTCTGGCGAGCGCGACGCACCGCCTCTTGCTCTGCCGGATCCATTTGATTGCCTTCTTCCGCGACATCTTGAAGACTCTGCACCTTGAAGTGGTGACGCAGGTGCTCAGGGACGAACTCATATGGCTCCGTTTGTGCGTGCTCTGAGGATTGACGCTCCTCCGCCATCCCCGATCTCTTGGTGGTCGCTTGATGGCCAGAAGCGACGTTTGGTACTACCTACCGCCAGGCAAATCCACTCGAACAGTCGTCATCACCTGACCGACATTAACAGTCTGACAGCGACGAAGGGTTAGCGCCACATGAACAGATACACTGACCACCACCACCAGCGCAACGACCCGGCTCAGTTCATCGCCCATACACTGCTCTGCTTCGAAACAGCCCACATCTTTCTGTAAACGATAGCCATGTAGTCAATAACGCGCGGGTTTGTTGCGTCTCTTCTTCTTCTTCGCAATCGACTATGAAAGCCGAGGTGCTTGGCGCACGTCGATTTGGCAGAGCCGCACGCTGCCCAAGATCTGTTCAGGCAGTTCGTGGTCTTCCTGACCTTCCAGCACGAAGCCGAAGTCCAGAACCATGTTGCAGGCGTGCTCCGAGACTCCCACGAGCCCCTTGCGCGCCACGTAATTGAACTCGTGCGCGTCCACATCGACCTCAAAGTAGTCGTCGCTCTCATAGAAGCGGTGTTGCGGTCGCGTGAGAATCGGCTGGCCGTTGTACGTTTCCAGCAAGTGACGTTCAGCCCGTCCCAGTCGCTGCTCTTGAGGATTCACGACGATTCCGATCGCCTTAAACCGCTCACTCTGGAATAAAAGCAGCACATAACACGAGTTAGACGACCCAACCACCTCCCAAATGACTGATACAGACAGCCTTACCACCCAACTCGATTGCTGCATGAACTCTTTGAGTAGCTGACCGCCCGATAACCCAAACATGCAACAGATTCACAAAACGAATAGCGTAAGGCATGAGTGACCAGACTCTTACAGACAGGGATTCCTCAGAGACAGAACGTACCCGGACGGACTGCAGCGGTGGCTCAACTGAGGCGTCGAGCATCGTTCGAATGGCTGGAGGAATCGCAAAGTACGTGACGAAGCTGAAGCCCGGGCCATCGCCCTGCTTCTCACCCCACAACGGATTTGACGGCTGATAGGCCGGCACTTGGCAGTTCACAATGAACAGATCTAACTTGGCTCTGCATTTGCCAACAAAGAACGATTGCAAGCAGAATCGAGACGTCCGTTGGTTGCAAGTAAAGATTTCCAGGACCAAAGAAAGAGGAACGTGGTCGGTAATACGCACTCGGAAGACTTCAGCGAGCTCAAATCGATGGTACCGCCAATATTGTCGACTTTCACATCCGTCTAAAGTCACGAACAGATAGATGAGTGAACGTGTCCGAAGCCGAAATTTGCAGACCAAAGCCCAACGTACCTGGTAAACGTCGATGGCGACAAGATCGAGCAATGCAGTCACTGATGCCGCCTTCTGCTTGGTCTTGCGGTAGTTGGGGCCTAAGCAGTGCGAATAGCGCCACAAACCGTCAGAATGGATACTTTCAGAGCGGCCAAGTATCATCTCCCCGACTCTGTAGAGCGTCCCAGACCTTGCCGAACGTTGAAGCGAGTGGCGTCGATCTGTGTCCAGCAGCCAGCCACAATCTCCATCGGTGCAGGCCCGCACATTCGCACGGAAGCACCCGCGGCAACCTTCACGCCGTTGACTTTGCCGGCAAACGCGACGCGTTTCGGCGGCGCTTCAACAGCCGGGCTAGTCGCAACCCGCTCCACTGACCCTGTAGATCGGTGTCTTGATCTGGACTCATCTCGCGGTGCTTGGGTGTTGTTTGTCGCGCTTGCAGCAGCCGTTGGTGAGGGAGAGGAGCTGTCGTCTACAACAGTTGATGACGTAGGACGTCGAGTAGCCACCAGTTGTGCCACGGATTTTGGGCCCGGCTCCGCCGAGCGAAACCATAGAAGCCACACGCAGAGTGTGTTGGCCAGCAGAGCCAGCAAATACCAGGACGGCACACTCCCGAATCGCACAAGAACTGCATAAAAAAAGCAAAACACACACGACCAACCCCCATCAGTTTCCACACACGCTGCTCTGTTGGCTCAAGTCATCCTTCGTTTTGAGCAAACCGTATCCTTACCTATGAGGGGGTTGAGCATGATGAGCAACGTCGATCCGTCGCCAAGGAGCGCGCGAATCTACGCCATCCACGCCCAAAGAAGAGCACATGAGAGCTCAGTCTTTCCCGTCAACTCTACAGAGTACTCCTGTTGCTATCGCGCGTACCTGGGCAACCAACGTCAGTATCTCGTCATCCTTCGATGACATGGTGACCGTTCTGTCGTCGTCCGATTGCATTGTCATCTCTGTCGACGGCGAGGATGGCAAGACTGGAGACGGCAAGGGCGACGGCGACACCGAGGAAGATGACGAGGAGCTCAGCGTCCGCGTTGGCAAGGATTTTGCCTCGCCGCTGCCGCGAGAGCCGGTGCGTGGCGGACTGATGATCGCCGATATGGCGCTCGTCCACAGACGGAACTCGGCGGTGGTATCGGCGCAAAGACGCACTTGGGGCTGGCCATCGGCGAGCACCGTGAAACAGAAGGGCGTGGGCACGCCGCGCGGCAGATCGCCCTGTACCACGAGCGCCACGCCCGGCTGTTTGAGCGCCACGACACCATGCGCGTCCTGCCGCAAAGGCACGGTTTCCAGAGGCGATGCGTGCCGGAAGTACTTGAGCACGCCGTGCTCGCGGTCCAACACGAACCAGCGCTGGTTCCAGCGCTTGCGCTTCCACTTGCCGGCGCTCTGCTTCAGCAGGTACGCGCTCAGTAGCGTCGCCGACT
>MBAC02001547.1:0-14718 GCA_001712635.2 Nothophytophthora sp. Chile5
GAGGAAGTACACGTCGCGGCCGAACACGCGGTGGTAGCGGCAGATCACGTCGGAGCACACGTTCTCGTAGGCGTGGCCCATGTGCGGGTAGCCGTTCGTGTAGTGGATGGCCGTCGTGAGGTAGAACGTCTCGCGCGGCGCGGCCTTCTCCTCCGCCAGCCGCTGCTCCAGCGCGCCGATCCGCGCCTCCTTCTGCTGGACGCCCACCTCCAGCTTGTCCACGCGGCCAGCCAGGCCGCTCGCGTCTCCAGTCGTCGCCATCGCCGCTTGCTTGTCTTGCTCTCGTTCCTTCGCTTGCGCTTGTGGCTTGGGTCTGCTTGGCTCCCTGTCGTCGCGTCACCCCACCACAAGCACGTTCCAGCACCCTACCCGCGGGTTCGTATTCGGCCAATCACAGGGGCGAGTGCGAGGAGAATGTGGGGACTTTTTGAGTGTTTCGTTGGACAAGTCCGTGGTATTGGCTGTAATTGGGTAGATCCAACGAGCGAGAAGGGTACGGAGGATCCAAGTCCAAAATCTCTGTCCAGAAATAAATGATGCGAAGCGTTGAGCAAGTAGCTGATAGGAGGCGCAATAACTCTCTCTTTTCGGAATGCAAGATTGGCACCAGCTGCAGATTGGTTGAAACTTCAATTTGACAGACATCTGATTGGCAGTAAAACTTTGTAGCTGCTGGCTGCGCTTTTCAAAATTCGACCCGCCAAAATCAAAACCCCGTATCAAGCCGATCAGGCAACTCTATGCATTCTGCAAATCCCGCATATCGAATTTGATATAGCTAAGCTCGTGTCTTGTTTCCCAATTTCGACTTTGAAAACTCCCGCTTTCCTTGGTTTGGGCGCGAAACAATCGCTCTGCGTCTGGGCCGGGACGCGTGAGTCCATAGAAGCAACAGGCCACCATGGTGCTCAGCAGCAGCGGCAGCTCGCTCTCCATGCACAGGACAGGGGCCGCGGCGCGACGCGAGAAGCGGAGCCTGATGGCGCACAGCGACAGCACCAGCAGCAGCAACCAGAGCGGCGGCAAGTTCGCGGACGACCCGTCCTTCTACGGCTCCGTGCTGGACCAGCTGCACGCCGAGCAGAAGGGCACGATCGAGGCGCTGACGTGCCAGGTGGAGTTCTACCGCCAGCGCGAGGAGCGCCACAAGAAGGAGCTGGATACGCTGCGGCGCTGTCTGCCGCTGGGCGGCGGCAAGGGCGACGACGCCCGAGCGTCTGTGGCCAAACTCGCGAGCGAGAACCGCACGCTCGGCGAGGAGCTGGACGCACTGCGCGGCAGGAAAAGCGCATGGCAGAGCGACCGAGAGAGGCTGGAGAGGCAGAAGCGTGAGCTCGAGAAGCAGCTGAAGGACGCCAAGCACACACTCGCTGGATTCTCGCAGGCCATCGAGCAGCTGGAGCTCAAGATGCAGCGCAAAGAGACCGAGGTGCAGACGCGCTGCCTCGAGCTGGAGCAGGAGCTGCGCGCCAAGACGCAGGAGTGCGAGCGTCTGGAGCAGGAGAAGGACACGGCGGAGCAGCAGCTGGAAAACCTTCAGACGGCCAGCGGCGAGAACCAGCGGCTGCGAGCGGAGCTGCAGGCTCTCCTTCATCAGACTGAAGGCAGACAGACGAACGAGAGCCAAGTGAGCAGCTCGTGCTTCTCATCGGAGATCAAGAGCATCAGCGATAAGCTGAACGGTCTGGAGGAACACAAGCGGCGACAAGAGAGCGAAATCCAGCAACTCCAGGGCAAGCTGACGGCATCTGTGGCTGGAGTATCTGCTGCTCAACTAGAAGCTGAGCGAAAGAACAGTGAAATCAAGGAGATGCAGCTGAAGCTGGACAACACAGCCAGCTTGCTGGCTCTGCGAGAGCAGCTGCTGACGTCCGACGGAAACTCGAGAAGAGAGGGCGAAGCGCAACGACAGGAGCTGTTGGCGCTGATCTCGACCTTGCAGCGGGAGAAGGGGGAGCTGCAGCTCGAGATCTCTGGCTTGCATCAAGAACAGGAGGTGATGAAGACCGAGTTGCAAACGGCCAAAGCGCGCTTGTCGTCCAAAGACCACAGTGTGATGGTGTCGACCTTGCGCAGCGAAGTTTCGTCTCTCAAGGAGCGTCTTCGCAGCGAGTTCAAGCACGAAAAAGACGGCCTGAGAAGCGAAACGCAGGCGCTGAAGCAGGAAATCTCGCAGTTGCGGGGACGCATCGCGGAGAAAGAGCTTGCTGCCCGCGGCCTGGAAGACCAGATTCTCCGCAAGGATGAGAAGAAGAAGCAAGCGGACTACGACGCTCGGCAACTCCGAGAGCAGATCAGTCGGCTGCAAGCGGAGCTGGAGCAGACCAGAGAGAAATACCAGCAGCTGCAAGAGTGTCGGACGGCGCTCGCGGAACAGCTCGATTTCGGCTTCAAGGAGCTGCTGAACGACGAAGAGAGCGCGGCGTCTGCGCACGAAGAGGTGGAGAAGCTGCGACATGAGCTGAATTGCTTGAAAAAGGAGAATGCTGTGCTTGAGAGCGAACGACAGACCGCAGCGGAGGAGCTGGAACTCGTAACCCGACAGAACCGTGAGTCTACGGCGCGTCAAACCGAAAAGATCGACGACTTGTATCGCCAACTTCTGGAGAAGGAGGAGTTGATTGCGTCCCTGAAGAGTGCAGATCGCCAAGTGGCTCTACTCGAGCAAGAGAAGGAGTCGTGGGAAGGTAATGTCACGGACATCCGCTTGCGGTGTGAGAGTCACGTGGAGACTGAAGTGCGGAAGGCGGACGGACTGCGCGCAAGAATTGAACAGCTTGAGCAGGACAAACTGTCGTTGAAACAACGGATCGAAGAGCTTGAAGGGGGCAGCGGCAAGCAGGAGGAGAAGGTGCAAGCGTCGAAGCAAGCTCTTATCCAAAAGGAGCAGGAGGTGGAGGCGTTGAAGCGCGACGTCGCTCGCCTTGAGCGGCAGTATGCAGACGCGTCTGAGTCGATCAAAAGCGGTCGCCAAGAAAAATCGAGCGTCGAGAAAAAGCTGCTCAGAGAGCGCAAGACGATGGATAGCGAGATGAAGCAGTTGGTGCGTCGTATCGAGAGCGTTGGCAAACGCAACTTGGAGCTCGGAGAGAAGGTGATTGCGTTGGCAAAGCAGTCCAAGGTGGACCAGACGGACCTCGTTGCGCTAAGCTCGCAAGTGAAGAGCTACAAGGAGCAGGTGAAGGATCTCGAGGGCCAACTGGGACAGATCCATCATCGCAGGGGCCGCGACTCCGACAATGTTCACAATCTCCAGCAGAAATTGGGCGACGTGACGTGTTTGAAAGAGAGCTATCAGGTGGAGATTAACAAGCTCCGACAGACGATGGACCACGTGCGCACTGAGATGAATCTGACGAAGCAGCAGCGTGATGAAGCCGTGAAGCGTGTGCGTCTGCTCGTTCAATCCCGAGAGCAAATGAAGGCTACAGTTGAGGACCACACGGCCGAGCTGATTGAGGAGATCGAGGCGCTCCAGCACCAACTGGACAACGAACGCAAGCGGTGTGCGGTTTTACTGGCCAACGAGAAGACATTGCTGCGGGATCTCAAGGAACGCAACGCCGCGGTCACGAAACTGCAGCGCACTGTCTCGGCGCTCCAACAGCGACAGCAGCAGACCCACGAAAGCACCAGCAGCCCAACCTCCAGCAGCAGGCGACGATCCCGCGGCAGCAGCAGCCCTGGCACACCAGTGAACAGCAGCAACGAGTCCACTGTCCAGACGACCAGCTCACTATCGCCGCAACAGCCGGAACAGCGCTCAGCCCAACCGCAGCAGGAGTCGACTTCTGTGTCCTCGAGTGGTAGGAGGTCCGCCATGGCACCGGCCAAGGAGATGGAGCATCTGCTGCGCAACTTGGAGCGTATTTCCGACTTCTCATCGCAGGCGCACCCCCTTCAGTGTTAGTGCAGGTGTCCGTAGAATTGCAGGTGGCAGAATTGCAGGTGGCAGGGCGTGTTGCATGGGGGCGAGCGACCAAGATCTGTCCGAACGAAAGTGGAGTCGTCGTCGTTCATAATGGAGCGTCATGTTGTTACAACCGCCGATCAAGCCGGACGGAGGCTGCACTGGCACGCCCCTCTCTGACGGCGGGCCATGCACTCGAGTCGATGACGCGAAATGATGGCCATGCCTTTCTTGCGCTGGCGTGAGGCACTGATCATTTGATTGATCGGCAGGCAGCCAGTTGGGCATTTGCTATCGAGCTGAAGGTGATATCAGAGACGCCCCAACGTTTTTGCACGCTGCATTTGTGTCGGGCGTGCGTGCGCCTGCTGGCTCTGAATCCCCGAGGTGTCGCACATCACGCATTTCGGCACAACTGCGGAGGCTTCCGCTCGAAGACGTTGGCTGCTGGTATTCGCAATGTTAGTAGCGTCGCTTTTCGACGTCGAGCGGCCAATGCGCTTCACGCATGTCCGCTTGGTGGGCTTTTGGGGGAAAGGCTGCCGTAGGGTTCGGAGTTCACTCAATCTTGCAGCTTCACGTTGGATTCTTGGCTGGAAATCACATGTCAGTTCAGAAGCCTACGATGCGCCTCCAGCGACCCGCTGAGCTCCCTTCAGCCCGTCCTGGGGAGGCGTTCGATGCATCCCTCGACGCACCCACGCGACGCCGAAGCCACCCACGGCCCTGCGTTCAACCCAAGCGCTGCTCTCTTCCCAAAAGCGCCAAAATTTGCCCTCGAATGGATGTAGCTTTCCGACCTTCCGTCCCGAAAAAACTGGGCTTCGATCGTGCGTCAGGTTACGTAACGGACAACAAAGAAGGGGCCAGTATTCAGGCGTGGGCGTCGCCCCCTCACGCCTCGGCTCACACGCGAATTGGCTCAGTCGGAGTCGTCCGGATCGACCGAGAGAACCCCAGCAGACGCGAGCATGAGCGGCGAGCAGGCGGCCGAGGCGCCCGACTGGATGCAGGAGCAGGCGGCCGAGTACGCCGACCTGGTGGGCAGCTTCGTGGAGTCCGTGGTGGACTCGGACACGGACGAGATCATCGAGTACCAGCTCATCTGGGAGGGCGGCGATCTGGGCGTGGCGCTCACGACGCTGGAGGGCGAGGCCGGCGGCGTGGCCGTGAGTCGCGTCACCGGCAAGGGCTTCCCCTTCGGCATCAAGAACGTGGGGCCGGGCGATCTGCTGCTGTCCATCAACATGCGCGACACCACCAAGATGGCGCTGGACGACGTCGTGGGCTTCCTGCAGGTGTGCGACCTGCCGGCCACGCTGCGCTTCAAGAAGATGTCGCCCGTCACGGACCACGCGCCCGTCTCGGTGCCTCGCAAGAGCACCTACGTCATCACCAGCGCCAACGCGCAGGGTCCCACCAGCCCCCAGGGCTCCTCCGCACCGCCGTCGTATCCGCGCAACTCGCAGCGCGCTTCCGACAAGTACATGCCGCCTCCGCCGTCGCATCCGGGACGTGCCTCCATGCCCGTGCACAAGGTGCCGTCCGACTTCCCGGCACCACCCGCTCCCCCACAGCGGCAAAGCGCGAAGATTCCGTCCTCCAAGCCTCTCAACACTATGGGAACGACCCCGCCACCTTCAGTTCGACAGCCGCCGGCACCGGAACCCGTGTCGATGCCCATGCCGGAGCCCGCTTACGAGGATTATCATGCGGCCGAGGTGGTGGACGAGGAGGAGTACGCGGCACCCATGCCGAAGCCCAAGACCCCGCGCAAACACAAGGCAGCCGGGGCGGACGAGTTCGCGGCGCCTAAGCCCAAAACGCCGCGTAAACCCAAGACGCCGACACCCGAGCCAGCGGAGGTCGCGCCTCCTGTGGCGATGAAGAAGAAGCACTCTTCGCACAAGGTCAAACACGTCGCAGAGCCGGCGCCTGTGTCGCCTCGGGTGTCCGTCGCGCCGGAGGAGAAGCTCCGCGAGCTGGATGGTCTGGTGCTCACGTCTGGAGTGAACGACCTCGGATTCGAGGATTCGGAGGACGGATCGGAGCAGGGGCGAGGCTCCTGGCGCAGCGAGAGCTTCGACGACAACCACGCGCGGTCGTCTTCCTGGAAGAGCGAGGAGGACGAGGACGAGAGCAAGGTGGAGGAACAGGACGACGACCTTCGCAAACACGACCACGGCAAGAGCCGCTTTACGCGCGAGAAGAGCGACTCCACCGTGCCGATGCTGGGGCATTTCTCCGTGGAGACGGATCCGGACGCCGTGCCGATCCTCCCGGAGAGGGAAGAGGCCACGGGCATCGCGGCGGTGGACAATGTGGACGATTTCTCGCCGGAGGACCACCACGCGTCCCCTGGCGGCCCTGGCAACCGCGTGCGTCCGTCGGAGATGTCTGTCACGCCGAGTTCGATGGTGTCCTCGATGAACACGGACGCCCCGCGGGATTCCGTGCGCGTGACGATGGACAGCACGGCGCCGTTGATGAAGAGCCACCCGATCGGCACGCTGCACGAGCTGTGCGCCAAGGGCAACTTGCGCGGCGCGGTGCAGCACCTGCGTGTGGAAGGTCCCGACGCACTGCTGAACCGGGAACCGAACCACGGCCAGACGGGGCTGCACCTGGCGGTCAAGAGCGGCAACGTGCAGCTGGTGAAGATGCTGCTGGAGCAGTACAAGCCGCTGGAGGATCTCATCAACGTGGAGGACGACAAGGGCAACTCGGCGCTGCACTTCGCCGCGACGAAGACGCCCGCCATGGTGCATCTGCTGCTGGAGAACGGCGCCAGCGCCAACGTGAAGAACAGCCGCAAGTTCACGCCGCTCATCATCTCGGTGATCACGTCCAAGGACGACAACATCATCATCCCGCGGATGCTGCTCAAGTTCGGCGCCAACCCCAACGACATGCACGACAGCCAGACCGTCATCCACACGGCCATCTCCAACGGACGCCTCAAAATCGCCGGCGCGCTCGTGAAGGCCGGCGCCAAGATGGACGTGGAGGACGCCGAGGGCCGCAGCGTGTTCGAGAAGATGGACCGCAAGTCGCTGCGCTTCCTCATCTCGCACATCTACTTCCCGCCCACGTACATCACGGAGAAGGAGCGCACGGACTGCATGCTGTGCCGCAAGAAGCTCAAGTTCGGCCACCGCAAGTACAACTGCACGCACTGCGGCCGGCTGTGCTGCTCGGACTGCTGCGCGCTGCACGTGCAGATGGTGCAGTTCCCCATGGGGTTCCCAGGCCGCACACGGCGTGGCGCGGCGTGCCGCGACCCCAAGCGCGTGTGCAAGACGTGCTTCAACGTGTTCAAGGAGCGCAACGAGGACCCCGACAAGCACGAGACCAACTTCGTCAACCGCATCATCAACATCGAGTGGGACGAGGTGAACCCCGACAAGCTGGAGCCCACGCGCGGAGCCGGCCGTCGCGGAGAGAAGTAGGTAGCTACAGTAGACCCAAGCAACCGGCGTGGCTGGCTGGATAGCTACAGTTTCAAGCGGCCCCGTGCCACACACGGCAATGAATTGCAGACCTTACGTACACGCCGACCACCTTCAAGCTTCCACGCAGCGTTGTTGAGCAGCAGTTACCGCTGCTGAAGTTGCATCCAGCGCCGAGGATACGACGGTCGTGGACGAGCAAGCGACAGCGTCAGCTTGTGTCGGTTGGATTCCGCGTCAAGATCCCTTCAGTTGGCCGTGGCGAACGTTACCTAACGTCGTTTCCACCAATCACAGAAGGCGAAAGTCCAATCGGCGGAATCTGATTGGCGGGGAAACCTGATTGAATTGACATGCGACGATCGGACGACGCTCTCGTCGCCGCAAGTCGGCGGAAAGCCAGCTCCTCCCGCGCTCACGACTCTGGCCGAAGCAACCGCGCCATCGTCGCCTTGTTTGTGCCGAGACTCCGACGCACCGGCACTGCCGGCAGTGGCCTCGCCAAGATGACACCACGTCTGAATCCCACCACGAAGCGGCTTCCAGTCGGAGGACCCGCTCCCACAGTTGCCCGCTGAAGCTGAACTCAAGTTAACACGAGGCCGTGAGGGGCAGAACTTCCCTGCCAGGAAGCCGCCATTGCGCTAAAGTTCGGTGGGAAATATCGGAGCGAAACTGCATTCCACAATGTCGTTCGCTCTTTCGGGCATCCATCCCCACGTGTCCGGATAGAACCCGATTGCCAGAAGAAGGAAGCCCAGCCAGCGTCTGAGCCAGCGAGGATCAAGCGTGTCCTTCTCTTTTTTCCCAGCAATTTTGGGGTCGCGTCCAGCCAATTGCATGTCTCTGTGGACGTGTTTTGAGCCAATCACAGGGCCCCGTTCGATCGGTGTCGCAATCCCGCCCGCGTGACGGAGCCCGACCCAGTCGTGTGTCTCTTGCCCTGCTCGTTCTCTTCAGATGACACCCAAGGACTTGATCAGATCGCCGAGCCCGTGCCGCATGCGGCGGCGGCGGCGGAAAAGCGAGCAGCGAGCTCCTCTGCAGCGGCATAGAGCGCCAAGCGAGAGAGAGAGAGCAGACCCGAGCCAAGCCCGAGCCAAACTGGCCAGCGTGCGCGGAAAAGACAGGCACAGGCTGACCCACCCGCCCCACCCCTCGCTTGCATTTTTTTTCGAACTTGACAGATTCAAACGCCTCTCATTGGCGGAAAGTTTACGCTCGCGTTTCCCATTGGCCGCAAATCAAAACCTCACGCGCGCCTGTCTGCCGCAACTGACCCCCTCGCCTGCGGCCCGGAGGCTGAAAGTCAGTTCTGGTTTTGTGGCGCAAGGAAGACGGAGACGACCCGGAGCCTTCCGCTCGCTTCGCTCTCTCACTCGCTCGCTCCCCAACTCGGAACTCATTCTCCGCGTGCCTCCCAGCTGCCGATCGGTGCGTACTGTGTGGCTCTCTCTGCGTCTGGGGTTCCTGGCGGTCGGTGGAGGTCGCACAACCGACTAACAAGTGCGGTGGCGATTCTGGTGTGTAGCTCCTCGTTATCGACGCCACATTCGACGAGCCTGCACTTCTCGTCGTCCTGTTGCATAGAGACCTGCAAGCTCGCATTCCTGTGCGATAACTGCGGCTTTCAGAACGCCCAAGACACCGGAGAAGATGGCGCCTAACACCAACAGCAGTGTCGGAGGCGACGTGTGTGTGGAGGAGGCTCGCAACAGCCTGACGCTCGACAGCTACGACGTGAACGCGATGATGAACGCGACGACCCCCACGAGCAGCAAGCAGAGTGCGGAGGACGTGGTCATCTTCTTCGACTGGGGTAAGCACGCTTAGCTGCCTCTGGGCTTGTCTGGTGCGCTTTGGCCGCTCGTTGTCTCATCGCATACGCTTCCTTTCCATTTCCATTGTAAAGACGACACACTGATGGCGTCGTCAGCCATTGCAAAGCTGGGGCTGTGTCCCAAGTACATCAACGAAGAGCCCGACATCCCGACGGACGTGCTGGCGGAGCTCAAGGAGCTGGAGGAGTCCGTGGTGCAGCTGCTCGAAGCTGCGCTGTCGTTCGGCCGTGTGGTGATTGTGACTGCGGCTGAGACCGGCTGGGTTGAGCTGTCGGCGTCGCTGTTCATGCCGCGCCTCGTGCCGTTCTTCAACACGCGGATCAAGGTCGTCTCGGCACGATCCACCTACGAGTACCTGTACCCGGACTGCCCGCGGCGATGGAAAGTGGAGGCGTTCAACCACGAGGTGTTCCCTGTGTGGGAGTCCTTCGACGAGGAGGACTCGGCCGGCATCCCTCGCCACGTCATCTCGCTGGGCGACGGCCCCACGGAGCGCGAGGCGCTGATCAACGTCAAGATGCAGGCGATGGACGCGTGCCACGGCAAGTCGATGAAGTTCATCGCGTACCCCAAGATCAACGAGCTGCAGCTGGAGGTGGAGCTCATTCTGGCCAACATGGAGCATCTGTGCACCCACGAGGGCGACCTGGATCTGCAAATCACCTGGGAAATGCTCAACGCCAGTGCGTAATTGCGGCGTCGCAGTGGAAAGTGAGTGGTGGACCTCGCAGCGGAGTGGCTACTGGGCGATGGCGCGCTCGGATGCAATCGATGTGAAGACGACGGGGAAGTGGACGCCTGGCCGCTGGCGGAAGTTGCTGCTCGTGCCTGTAAAGTATAGTCATTGGCTCCTGTCGTCGTGTGGGAGGAGCTCAACAAGAAAAACAACAACGACAGTGACGGAGAAGCACGAGCACCAACGCACGCAGCGGCCGCATGGGTGGAGACTGCGGACGGCTTGGACGAGAAAACACGAGAGCGAAACGAAGGGAGCGCGACGCGGAAGGCGACGGACGAGCGAGCAGGAGGCTGCGAGCTTGTCATTGCCAGCTAGAGGAACTCAGCGCCGCCACTTACTACTACTACAACAACTACTACCTACGTACATACGACGAAGAAGAAACCCAAGAAATAATTTATAGATGTGACAATGTATTCTGCGGTCTCATGCCACCAACTCGCGCGGCCTTGAGTCGGCGCTTTAGTGGCTCGTTGTCATGCCTCAAACTGGAGTTGCTGGCTTCTGCCGTTGGTTGCTCTTTGCTGCTGCAGCTTAGTCGGAATAGAAGCCGAAGACCACGCACGTCGCCCAAATGTGTTGCTACGCGCGAAGCAAGTGGATCCAGACGTCAGTAGATGAAAGTACGAGAACCAGCCAGCCAGGAAGACGGGCGAAAGGCCTACGCTGTTGAAGACGGCGGACGCGTGGTTGTCGTAGTCGTTGTCCCAGAGGCAGCGGGAGGTGATGTGGACGTCCTGCAGCCGCTGCTGGCCGATGAAAGTCTGCACCACGATCTTGTAGCGCGGGAAGTTGCAGTCCGCGTGGATCCGCGTCTTGACCGTGTCGGCGATGGAGGTGCTCCAGGTCTTGCAGTCGGCCTCGTCGAACTCCTTGCCGTCCAGCTCCTTAGCCATGCACTCGGCGATGATGTTGCACACCTTTTTGCGGCGGAAGCTGCAGCAACGCAAGAAGTTAGCACGAACGCAATGAGAGAGCTGCGTTGCCGCTGGCGCGCCAGATCGTCGTACCGCTCGTCTTCGGTGGGCGCCATGATGTACGTGGGCATCACCACCTTGATCACCTGGCTGCTTCGCCCCGGGGTCGCCTCCATGTCGGCCATCCTGCTGCAGTTGCTGCGTTCTCGTGTTGCGCTGCTGTATTTCGACTGAACTCGTTTCGCTCACAAGATACGTCGATCTGTCTGCGACTCCTCAAGGATCGCGAGCCGCCACCAGGCTGCTGCCGATCTATCCCTGGACTCCTCTGTCTGTCCCGGTGTCAACTGCTTGGGCTTTTCCCGCTAGCCCTCAGCGACAAATGATTCAGGTGCATGCATCCCTCCACAGTCCGTGGACACCAACCAACAGTGTCACATCATAATGCAGACAATCAGGACAGAGAGAGAGAGAGAGAAAGTGACCGGCGCCAGATCGGGTTCCCCTGTAGCATACTTAGCTGGCTTCTCGTTCATTTTTGTTTCATTTTTGCATGTTCACTGTCTTGCTCCGGCCACCTGCTTCTCCTCCCTCCCCCGTTCACCCACAGATCGTTGACTTCGTCGAAACCTGCTGCGCATGAGCGTCTTCTTCTGGTTCGTTCTTGTCCGAAACGAGAGGAAACACGCTGCCGCGCGACCGCCAACGACAACGGAACAAGCAGAGGAGGGGAGCTGAAGCGAAGCATCCGGACGCGAAGGACGGACTGGTAATTAATTGCTCCTGCTGCTGGCCTCACGAGCCGAATCAAGCGAGGCGCGCTTAGTTACCGGCCAGCGCGGCGATCATGGCCGTGTGCGTGTCCACGCCGATCTGCGCGTCCAGCTTCTCCACGGAGCCCTCGGGGGCGGCGACGAGCGCGGCCTGGTACTTGGCGAGGCCGGCCTGGGCGGCCGCTGAGTCGATGTCCTCGAGCTTGACGAGTTCCACGCAGGCGATGTCCGTGACCGAGTTGGCGTGCGTGAGCGCGAAGCCGCCGGCCGTGAAGAAGCTCTGCACGTCCTTCTCGCGCTCCACGTGCACCTTGATGACGCCTGGCTTGAGCTGCGAGATGATGGGCGTGTGGCCCGCGGTCACGCCGTACTCGCCCACGGCGCCCGGGATCTGCACGAGGTCCACCTCGGCGCCCGAGTAGAAGGCCTGGTAGGGCGTGGTCAGGTTCAGCGTCACCTTGGTGGCCGTGGCGGCCACGGGCTCGGCGGCGGCCGACAGGCGCGCGGTCGTGTGCAGCGCGCGCGAGGCGAAACGGGTCGTGGCGGACAGCATCTTCGTGGCCGATGGGTGGGAGGACTTGACTTTGGCGGTGGGCAGAGGACCGACGGAAGGCCGGGGTGTGCGGCGTGGGGCGCTCGGCGGGGAAGGGGGCCAGTGGATTGGCGCGTGCCTCGTAATTACGCGCAGTCCATTGGTTATTACGAAATGTAAAAACGTGTTTTGGACGCTCCGTCGCGCTTGCTGTCGAGAATGTCGAAAAAGAGAAGGGCACGCTTTTAGTGGACCGTAGCGAGTGAAATGAGATGCACTTCGGTCGGATATGCAGAGCTTGGCCTACCGTACACCGCGCGCTGCGGCGATGGCGAACTCACACGTGACATGAAAATGGAAATTCGTGTTTCTGTTCGTTTTCTGTGGCGAGGCCTGCTGAAGGAGTGCTAGCTAGATATTACAACTAAATACAAGAGGAGCTTGTAGAGGGTTCCGTGTCTGGGGGCAAACAAGAGCATGCACGACGCTTCCGTTCGTTTTCCGCGGCGAAGCCCAGTCTTGAGCAAGCAGTCGACGGCCTTGAGCCAGATGCCCAACTCAAGGCTGACGAAAGCTCAACACGTAATGAAGAAAAAGAGATAGCTGCTGCTCACTGCGTAGCTGACCTGCCACACCTCCAGCTGCACAGTCGTGGCAGCGAGCAGGAGTTGCACATCAGCTGGTAGTGCACCGACCGCCGTTGACCTTCCAGGATCTTGGACCGCCTACTTCTTCTTGTGATGGGAGCCGTTGACAGAGTGGTCCTGGCTGGCCTCACGCAGCGCCTCGGCCGTAGCGATCATGGCTTCCCGGTCGAACGACGCCTTCGGGTGCTTGTTCGTGTAGTGCTGCTCGTAGCTCTTGATATCTGGCGACGCGCTCTGTGATACATCAACCACAATAGCACACGAACACTCATTAGCAACCCATACAGACTGCTGGAGGTGCCTCCTAATCCAAATGTCTCCTTCCAGTCGTGGCCAAGTCTTACCATGCAGATGTCGCACGTGAAGTTGAGCTTCGCCGCCGCGCGCGTGGCCACGCCCGACTTGCCTCCGCCCTTGTTCACCTGCTTCTGACGCCTCTCGAGGTCCGCAGCCGTGTGCTTTTTGAACTTGGCCTTGCCGCCCATGGTGAGTGTCTGGCTTCCTGCCGCTGCGGCTTCTTTGCTGTCGCTTGCTTGCTTGGCGCTTGGGCCGTCTTTTCCGCTTTGACCAAAATCCACCCAACCCAGCGGGAAGAGAAGAAGGAAGACCAACAAACCAGGTCTCACCGCCTCGCTAAACCGGTTCGGCACTGAGACCACACAGATTAACCGGTTACCCACTGTACACTATCCACCCATACTAAACCGGTATATCGGTAGGAAACCTTTCCCCGACGGCACGTCGATGACGCTGCTGCGGTGGCGGCGGAGGGAAGTGTAAATTGAGGCGAATCCCTCGGGAACGACGAATCACTCTTTTGCACACTTGGAACATTACGTTCTTTGCAGAGAACCAGCGAAATGATTCCAAGCAAGCCGGACTCAGTTGTGACAGCAAGAGTGCAACACGTTCAACTGGGACCCAGTCGCAGTGGTTGATACTTACCCTATCCGGACATCAAGCAAGAGAGAAGAGAAGCTGTTTGGCTACCGGTAGTCGTAATTTTCTCTACCAACGAAAAAAAGAGCTTCTTCGTTGTGCGGCTGTCTCTTGGACGCTTCCAATCACTCGCAAATTGCGAGTCGCAGCGCGCACTACACGAAACCTCCAGTGACAGCTGAATGATTCGACTTACGGGGTTGGCTGACGAATCTGCAGAGTGCGTTTGCGACAACCGGAGAAATCAACTTCATCAGACCATTTCGAGTGTGCATCCTGAATCAACTTTTTTAGCTTCAAAAGTAAACCTGATTGGCTAATGAAACGTTTGTGCCTCGCCAGCCACGAAATAATCTCTACTCTGAGGTGGTTTTGGTGCTTGATACTGAAGCTCGCGCTCTCAAATATCATTTAACCCCTCAATTACGGCTTGCGTCGTGGCGGGTGAGCTAGGGCTGCGCAATATTGAACGTTCGGCTGGCGGCGCCTTGAACTTGGTCTTCGTCTGGCCTCCGCCGTTCCAACACAATCGAAAACCCCAGGCGGCGCGCACGTGAAGCAGACACGCACGCGAGTTAAGCGGCCCGGCCCAGAATACAGTACAGCGCAACCCCAAGCGACCATGGTGAAGATCGTCCCCGGCAGCGACGGCACCCCGCTCAACGTGCTCGAGTACGAGGAGTACGCCAAGGAGTACCTCCCCAAGAACGCCTTCGACTACTACGCGTCGGGTGCGGACGAGATGGTGTCGCTCAAGGAGAACCGCGAGGCCTTCAAGCGGCTGGTGCTGCACCCTCGCGTGCTGCGCGACGTGTCCAACATGGACATCAGCACCACTGTACTTGGCCACAGGATCAGCACGCCCGTGTGCGTGGCGCCGTCGGCCATGCACCGCATGGCGCACCCGGATGGGGAGATCGCCAGTACGTCTGCGGCGGCCAAGGCCGACACGTGCTACATCCTCAGCACCA
>MBAC02001551.1:0-29046 GCA_001712635.2 Nothophytophthora sp. Chile5
CGGACCGCGTCATCATCACCATGGAGGAGCCCGTGGAGCTCACGTTCGCGCTCCGGTATTTAAATATGTTCGCCAAGGCCACGCCGCTGTCCGAGACGGTGACGCTGTCCATGTCCCCGGGCATCCCCGTGGTGGTGGAGTACGCCATCGGAGACATGGGGTACATGCGCTTCTACCTGGCGCCCAAGGTGGAGGAGGACGACTAAGCTGTCGGCGCGCAAGGCCCACCAGGCTTATGCTGTCTTCTCCCGTTTAGATCGTGCAATTTGCTTCCCTTTGAGTAGTGCATCAAGTCATTTCGCGCCATTTTGCTTCTGTTTACTTCCCTTTGTCATTTTTTGCTGGGGATTTCGCTCTAAGATCGCTCTTCGGTCCATACTCACGTGGATATGAAGACCACGCAAGATTGAGACCAACGGCGAATGGCTTAATGGCTGGGTCACACCTACTTGGCCCACGACTTGAGGTTGGCGTACGTGACGTAGAAGAACGTGAGTAACCCCGTAGCCACCACGAACGAGTCCACCAGCTTCTCCAGCCACGACGCGTCCGGCTTCAACTTCATGTAGAACAGCGGAGGGTACACCAAGCTCAGGGGTACTAGAACACACAGACCACAGCATAACCCATACAAACGTCAAGATAAAGCAGCCAACGAGTGAGTCCGAGGCCAACGTACCGCAGCAGAAGGCGCCGACGATGGAGACGAAGAGGTCCAGTCTATCTTGGCCAAAGTAGGCGACGCAGACTGTGGCAATGACCGCCACGGCGCGGAAGCAGTTCTTGGCCACTTTCTGACCCGACGCCCGCTTCGGGAAGCCCAGCATCTCCTCCATGATCTTCACGGCCGGGAACAAGAAGAGGGGGTACGAGAGTAACTGCGCGATCGAGTACCCCAGCTGCACGGAGCTGGACCAGCCATTCCGAGGCAGACTGGACGTAACCATGGGCGCGATTTGCTCTCCAAAGGTCACGTAGTTGATCCCAGCGAAGAGCGAGTAGAACACCAGCAACCCGACCACCGTCCAGGTCAAGAGGCGAGGGAAGCGCGCTTGTCTGGCCTTGTTCAACGCACTTTGCGTCGGCAACACGAGCCCAATGCCCTCGAACGTGAAGATACTGGTGCCGATGAACACCGGGTAGTCCTGGCGATTGAAGAGCACGACATCTGGTGCGGGGCCTTCCTTGCCTAACAGCCACAAGCTGTTGCCCAAAATGAAGGCCAGGCCGTAGAGAATGAACACGTCCGCGATGAGGTTGCTGATGCTGAAGTAGCTCATGTACCGGATCCAGGACAGCGGGATGTACACGGCGATCTGCAGTAGAATGAGCGTGGACGCGGGTACGGGGGTGCCCCAAAACGCCAATACTTCCGCCAGGTTCTGAGCCACGAAGATCACGTAGGTACAGCAGAAGCCAGCTTGCATGAGGATGATGGAGAGCTGCACCATCCGCCGCCCCCAGGACCCGTAGGCCTTGAAGCCCACGTGGCCGTACGTGCCACCCACCAGTTCACGGCATTGCAGTAGTCGCAGCATCGCATACAGCGTCAGAGCAGCCACGAAAGTCAGACACAGCGGCGAGAATAAGATGCCGCCGCTACGGAACCCGTCGGGGAGGAACAGGATGCCCGTGCCTACGAACGACTTGAGCAACGTAAGCAGCGCATGCCACAGCGTCGTGGTCTTATCGCCGTCTTTGGAGCGCGGGATAGACGTCGTTCGATCAGGTTTCACGAGGCCGGTGGTCTCCGAAGGCGTCTCGAACGTGGGTGTACGACGATAGGGAAGACTGCGCACGGGCGGGGTGAGCAGGAGACTACGCACACGCTCCTCGACCGTCATCTCATCGTACGCGTCGTTGTCCTGCGACAGGATGCTGCCGATGAATGGATCGTAAACGCTGTTGATGCGGTCGATGATCTGGTCGCGAAGGGCCTTGGAGACCACCGGCTTGGCGGCTGTTTGAAGGTGATGGCGACGGAAACCGCCAGGTACTGCGATCTCCAGGGCCTTAGGCGTAGAGGCATCAGACATGAGCCCCGGCTCCGACTCGCGTCGCCCCGTGATCTGAGGGGACGACGAACGCAGCGCCTTGTTCAGATCCCATACCGAGTCAGCCATGGTTTGAAGGCGATTGCGGACGATTCAGAAGACGGGAGAAGCAGCGAGTTGCACGGCGAGGAAGAGGAGATGAAGGTGCACGTGTTGAGGCTGGAGCGGGAGGCGGAGAGGACGCAGAGCCGGCAAGATCGAGGTGCGAAGAGGGCGCTTCTTCGTGGCTGCTGGACTTCTCTTCCGCAGAGCTCTTTGGTAAATGGTGGCAGATGAGTGTCGGTTTGTGGTAATTTTGGGTCGACGATGACGAGGTGCCGCCCAAAACAAGGTGAACTGCAACCATCCCCCTTCCCTGGCTATGCTGCAGTAACCTGTCATAATGGATATATCGTAGCCGTTACTCCAAGTACGAGCCGTTGGATGCGTCGTCAAAGACCTGGTAGAACACATACCCCGCAAAACGCACATATGTAGCAGTTGGCACGTTGCAGAGTGTTTTGTGGATCCTTCAGTTCAGTTGGGCTTTTGAAACTGTCCGATGGTTTTTGGCAATCGGCCAGCACCCACCACCCAATTGCGTGTAGTCCACACCAACCTCCAGCGCCGCTCTACGAAAATACCAGCAGCTCCACCACTTAAATTCGGATTCGCGGCTCCCCCTCCGCTCCATTACACTCCATTGCAATCTAGCACCTGCCATCATGGAGGCGCTCGGGCAGTACGCTTCCAGCGACGACGAGGCGTCCCCCTCGCCATCCTCTCCTCGCTCAGCCGATGCGCAAGCTCTCGCCCTCCCCGTGGTGAACTCCGCGCCGTTCGTAGGCGCCACAGACCCGAACGCGGCGGCAACTGCGACAGCGTTCCTGACCGCAGCTTCACAGTCCAAACTGGCTGTGAATCTCCCCGTGGAGTCCACATTAGCGCCGTTCGTGGGTCCACAGAGCAGTGACGCGCATGGCCTGGCACTCACTGACCCGCGACGCGCTGGGAGCGGCAAGGAGACCGTCACGGGTGTTGTGGAACACGCGGAGATGGAGGATTTCAGCTTCGAGGCGCAATATCACACGTTCAACCAGACGCACACAGGTCTGGGCTCCAATTCTCGACCTCGCCGACCTTCAGGCGCTCCTCCAGCACCTCCAGCCTTACCAGGGGCCTCTGCCGAATCGGGGAACACTCTCGTATCCGCTGGAGACGAGAATGTGTTCACGCGACGGAACGCGAAGAAGCGCAAGAACCAGATGATCTCCAAGGAACGAGCGGCCGCCGAGGACTTCGGCTTGGTGGAGCAGGACGGCATCTGGGCTCCATACCAAGAGAAGCAGAAGGCACTGACTGACGCCGAGCTGGGCACGCTCTCGGAGCAGCAGAAGGCGCTACGTGACGCCCACCAAGAGGCCAAGAAGCGTAAGGCCGAGGCACGGGATGAGGTGGACGAAGAGATGGATTTCGACCGCATGGTGGAGAAGAAGACGGCGCATTTGCTGCCGGCGCGTCTCAAAGCGGGCCAGACGGCCATGGAAGCCACGTCGGCGTTCCTGGGCAGTCAGGAATACGACTATCAAGGCCGAGCATGGGTGGAACCAGCCAGGTCTCTCAAACCTGACGATGGCGATCACCAAGTGTTTCTACCCAAGCGCTGCGTCCACAAGTGGACGGGGCACACCAAGGGCGTGCAAGCCATTGAGCTGTTCCCTCGCTATGGTCATCTGCTGCTCTCCGGCAGCATGGACCACACCGTGCGGATCTGGGACGTGTACAAGGAACGGGAATGCCAACGCGTATACGAAGGGCACTCGGGGGCAGTCCGTGGCATTAACTTCAGCAACGACGGCAAGCAGTTCCTGAGCTGCAGCTTCGATCGCTTCATCCAGTTGTGGGACACCGAGACCGGGCAAAGCGTGCACTCGTTCACGAACAGACGGGTGCCCTACTGCGTGAAGTTCTACCCCCTGGACAACACGAGCTTCGTGGTGGGGGACTCCAACAACATGGTGGTGCAGTTCGACTGCCGCTCGGGGGAGATCGTGCAGGAGTACAACCACCACTTGCAGGCCGTGAACTCCGTGACGTTCGTGGACGATAACAAGCGCTTCGTGAGCACGTCGGACGACAAGAAGCTGCTGGTGTGGGAGTGGGGCATCCCCGTGCCCATCAAGTACATCTCGGAGCCCAGCATGCACTCGATGCCGGCGGTAGCACTGCATCCTTCGGGCGGGTTCTTCGCCGGCCAGTCGCTGAACAACCAGATCGACGTGTATACGGCCCGGGACAAGTTCAAGCTGTGTCGGAAGAAGGTGTTCAAGGGTCATGCCAGTGCTGGGTACGCCTGCCAACTGGGCTTCAGTCCGAACGGCCAGTACTTGTTGTCGGGCGACGGCGAGGGGAAGCTGGTGTTCTGGGACTGGAAATCCACCAAGATGCTGAAGAAGCTGCGTGCTCACGACCGAGGCCCGACCATGGGCGCGATCTGGCACCCGCTGGAGCCGAGCAAGGTGGTGTCGTGCGGCTGGGACGGCCTCATCAAGTACTGGGATTGAGGTAGCGAGGTAGTAGTAGTCTGCGTAGTACTATGGGTTGTAAGAGGAGGATGAAGACGACGACTATTTCAGAATACTAAGTAGTTTTTGCATTGGATAAGCACGATGAGGTAGGGACAGGTGATGACGATGGCGATTGCACGCATGCTGGTGATTGCGGTTTGACAATTTGCGCGGTTTTGCAGTTTTGCAGTTTTGCAGTTTTGCAGTTTGCAGTTTGCAGTTTGCAGCTTGCGGTTTGCGGTTTGCAGTTGCGTTCGGTGACTGGCGCCGGAAATCATTGTTGCCGAATGGCTGGCAGTTCGGACGTCGAGCGAAAAAAGAGGTCAGTTGGCGCGTGGCAATTTGCAAAAAGAGTACAGCGCTCCGCGCGCGCTTTGCAGTTTGGGTGGTGGTTATTTGATGAGATGTTGAAGTTAGCGAGACATGCCAAATCATCCGTGGCGACGAGCAATGCAAAAACATGATGCTAAATTTGCCTTGCATCGATAGTTAAGTTCACTCGTGAGCGAACATGCAGAAAAGTCTTTCTCTCTTTATGTTGTAGACTCAGTAAACTGGCAGGTTCTAGTTCCCCCTACGA
This sequence comes from Nothophytophthora sp. Chile5, assembly GCA_001712635.2. Lineage (NCBI taxonomy): Eukaryota > Oomycota > Peronosporomycetes > Peronosporales > Peronosporaceae > Nothophytophthora > Nothophytophthora sp. Chile5. Next base: position 5,181 of record MBAC02001551.1, read on the forward strand.
CATCACTATTCTGCTGAGGAGATTCCCTAACGAATGTCTAAGCTTTTGTTTTCCCGTGCGTCTTAAATACTTTACGAGGGCTCGTACTTTACGAGCGACGTACGATGGCAACCTGACAAAACGTGCACATCAGGCTTGGGCTGGAGCTCTTCGCGCTCCGCCGCTACCTTGGTCTTGTGCCTTCGTGCTGTGGTGGCTGGCTCTCGTCTTGCTTCCTCTTGGGCGGCCACTCTCAGAGGACGAAGCCGCTCTGGCCGTACGTCGGGGCCGGCAGCATGGCCGCCTCCAGAATCAGGTCGATCTCCTCCTCGGACATGGGCAGAGGGTCGAAGTCGCTCAGCAGCGTCGTGTAGTCCATCGCAGTCGCCAGACTGTGCTCGGCCCGCATCATCATCCCGTGGAACTGGTAGGCTTGCGCTTGAACCTGCGTCTGCGTCGTGGCGAAGCAGCCACGGATGTCCAGCGGATCCTGCTCGCCTTGCTGTGCCATCCGCACCGTGGGCGTCAACGTGAGCTTCTGATCCGCCACGGAGCACGGAGAGACCGCCTGCTTCTGCTTCTGTTGCTCACGTCGCCGACGCATCGAACGCGCTTGAGAGGACGCTCGTAGGCCGCGTTTACGGCGCGCAATCTTCTCGCGGTACTTCTGGGCGTGTGTCATCGTCTGCCGGGTCGTTCTCGAGCCAACGTGAGCCGCGATCTCCTTCCACGGACCCGACGGGAACAGCTCCAGGCCCTCCAAGAAGCGGTTGTGCTCGTCTGCAGTCCACGCTCGGCCGTTGGTGGAGGAGGGCGACGCCTTCTCGCCGTCCGACGAGCTGCAGGGCGAGCTGGCGGCGGTCGGACTGGACTCCGACGGCAAGCGGATCAGCCGGCCTTCCCCCGAGCAGGAGCTGCTGGGCTTGAATAATTGGTTCTTGACGTCCGCTGTAATCGCCATTGCACTACTGCGACTGATACTAGTATTTGCAAGACTGCAAAACGTTGGGCTAAAGCGCGTGGGCTAAAGCGCGTAAGCGAAACTGGGCTTTGGGGCGGAACGGCGCAAAATCGGAAATGAGTTGCGGATGCGAGTGCTAACCGGAAAGCGACGACGAGATGGACGCGACTCGGCATCTCTCTTTGCACTTCTGGTCTCGTGGGTCGCGGCTGGGGTTCCACAGACACGAGCGCACACCCGCACGCTCGGGCCAGTTAGGCCAGGTGAGACGAACCGGAGCGCTCTCTCTCGCCCCCCAGATGGTTAGCCCTGCTGCCCAGTGCGGAAACGGACTTTGCTTCCCTCATCGCCACCGTAAATAGAAACCTGCAGAAAATCCACTTTTTAGTTGGCTGTGGTTGGTGACTTCGCCCCTCTTCGAAATGTGGATTTTCAACCGCAAAACTGAAGAACAGTGGCATACAACACTCAAGTCACTCGAAGAGAGCACATGCACAAGCGGAAGGATGGAAAAGCTCTCTGGGAACTTTCGAAGTGTGATTTTTTCTTCTGGTGGGCCAGCTGCGAGGAGTCTGGGTTTCCAATCGCCTTTAGTACATTTAGCAATGCCGTCCCGACCAAACGGGCAAGAGTGTAGCTATTTGACTCGGAAAATCCAGCCAACGCTTCTGAAACAGCGCGTCCGTCATCTGCCAAAGTACTTTAGCACACGTGTTGGTTGGATCTCCGGTAAGGACGCGTTGCACTTTGCACATTTATTTCCGCCGCTTTTGCTCAGTTAATTTATTTGCAGTGGGTCCAGTTTGGGGCCAGCACCAAGGAGCGCTGACGCATGAAGGCTCGTGGTTCATGTGTCGCCCCCATTTGCCATCTGGGGTTGCATGAGTTGCGGTTTTTAGTTGCAATAACATTTGCCACCCGTTTCTTGCGGTTAGCACACGCGCAGCAGTGCAAGTGTCATTTGCATTTGAATCGTTCTGTGCATCAGCGTTTTTTTTAGAATAAGCTTCGACATGTGCTTCACATGTGAAGCGGTTGCCCATGCGACGGTCGAGTATTAGCAATATGGTCCATGAGACCGCCTCTCCCCCGCCACCATTTCCATATGGGCTCTCTATACAACCATCGGGCGAAGTGAGGGAGAGACAAATGCTTGTTGCGCAACGTTCCCAAGTTTTGCAGAAAGAAGGAATGGCAAAGTGTCGACAGACGGTGAGCAGCGCCGCTTTGCCTTTTGCACCGCCAAACGACGCAAAACGTCCCTTCGCCATGCATCTTGTTTTCCGTGGTGGAAACCTGCGCCCCCACGAATCTCCACTCGAACCCATCCCCGTTTCCTGTTCGAACTGGTGTTTCTTTCCGCTTTCATTTCTCACGCGAAGCTTACGAACGGCGGTGTTCATCCGACACGCCACGCAGCTTCATTCGCCTGGGATCTTTCGCGAACCAGTTCTATTGGAAACTGAGGCCGAGGCGTCGTGGCACTTTGCGCAGCGGAGTGGCGGACGCCACACGTCGCGCTCGTTTCACTTCTGAGTTTTCGCTGGAAATAAGCAAAAGACCAAGGCAATCTTGAAGTGAGGCAGGCGCCAACCGTTGGCCAGAAAGCCTTCCCCTTGCTGCACATTGAAGTTGCTGGTCTTTCTGTGTTTTGCGCTGTTGGATTTTGCCATTTCCACTGCATGTGTTAGATGCAAAAATGTACAACATCAATATAGGATCCGAGGGCACCACTACAACCGTAAGCTCTAATAGTGCAAACCACACATGCACACCATATCTCCGCTCACCACCAGCCTCCTGGCCTCATTCTCGCGCCAACGATACAATCTACTGGCTTCCAATTCCTTCCAGGTCACTGCATTCCTCGCGCATGTTCCAGGACGGCAAAATGGATGTCACCCAAGGGTCATGGCGTAAGTACAATCGACGACCCGATCCCCACGCGAGGGACATTAAATTTCCTGTGCTCTATCCTGGCGCACTCTCCCTCTTTACTGTCTTAACGACTGCGCGACTGCTTCAGGTTCAGCAGTTAGTCCTTCGGTATCGATGGCGATCCTTGCATTGCAGATTGCCTACTTTCTATAAAAATTACGGTACCGGAAATATATAGTGCTCGCCTCTTTCTACATGCATTAATACTCTTGTCCTCCAATTCCAGCGTTGTGAGGTGGCCATATCGCCAATCCTGAGCGTCTCCAGCTGCTGCGGCGCAAGTTTCCCAGCTCCCCTTAAAGTTGGTTGCGTGTGTGCATGCGTCGGCGATGTCCTCGCCACCAGCGGCGACGCAACGGCCAGCTTCCCCCGAGATAGATTACTACAACCCAGGTCTCCATAATCGCTGCTTGGAGCTGTTCAGGCCTCCACTTGACGCAAAGCAACTCAACTCGAGCGAGTCCGGACTGGCCACATCAGGTTTAGCCTCTCGAGGACCCCTCGAGGAAGCACCACAATTCCTCCGGGGCCGACCAGCTGTCGTTCATCACCGCGTTCCCGAGATCCAGCGGCTCCAACGTCCCGTCGAGTGGCTGCTGGTTCTGTTCACTGCTGAGCGCTCTGACCACTTCCACAGTCAGTGTACGCGGTTCGCTGGCCAGACGCATCGCACTGCTGGACGGATGGCCGATAGCGGAGGAAACCCGACCAGTCAACAGCTCCGAGGGCTGCGTGGCGCCAGTCAATACGCCCAGCGTGTCACCTAGATCTTCCCGCGGATACTGGGCCGAAGATACGCTGTTCTGCTTGGTCCGACCGGCTCCAGTGCCTCCTGCAGATGCCACTGCTGTCGTCGTCCGCAACCTTCTGGTGGTGGCTCGAGTGCCTCCGGAGCTGATACGCCGAGAGCTCCGGGAGTCCGGCAGCCCTTCTCTGCGGCGCTTGATCTTCTGGCGATATTTCTGCGCATGGCTCATGGTTTGCCGCGCGTCACGCGTCCCCACGACGCCGGCGATCTTCTTCCAAGGCCCGGCGGAGAACAGCTCCATCCCGAGTAGGAAGCGCTCGTGCTCATCTTCCGTCCATCGCTCCCCCTTCGTCGACCGGGAATCGCTCGCCGCAATCGACGACGAAGCCATAGCTGGCACCTGTGAGGCGGCCATGACGATCACTCCTGGCGTGACGACATTGAATCCGGCGATTGGGGAAAAGTGGCGTTCAGCCTCGTCGACGACAGTGCTGACTCCCTGGGGATTCGAAGCCGAGCTGCTGTCGCCACTAGCTGAAGCGCTGGCGTTTGCAATGCCTGCTGCAGAGGCAGTGTCCGCGATGCTGCGGACACTGGCTCGGCACGGGAGACATATCAGGCGCTTGCTCTCCTCGTCCAGGAACTCCAGCTGGACGCTGCGTGTGATGGTCATCGGCCACCCGCTGAAAAGTTGCTGCAATCCAAAACTCCGACTAGACAAAGGAAAGGGACTTGTAGTAGCCCGCCTCAATTGCCTGGTTGCCTGTCCTGCCACGTGCTTGCTCGATTGGTTGGCTGCTTAGCCAGCGACTTGTCGTCCCTGTAGTTGGCTGTCAACCGGGCCGATTGATTGTCTGTTGGCTGTGCCGGTAGCTGCTTAGCGGCGACCGTTTTCAGAAATGGGACTTGCATCCTGGTCTTCTGAAGCGGTCGCTTGTCCGCGATCTTGCCTGTCGCACGCGCCGCCGACCAGCGCACAACAGAGCGCTGCCTGCGACGCATCCGCTTGCTGGGCCGCGTAGCGGCTTGCGATCTGTGGACATGTCGAGGGGATAATGGGGGTAGTGAATGGCTTTTTCCCAGTTTCCGCTATTCGAACGGTGGATTTTCAAAAGCAAATGTGTAAAATCCATATGCTTGGATCCTCAAACTGCGAAGCCGTGCATACACGATATATAACCATTCAGATGTATATATCGTATATTACAGGTTTTGCGTGAATGCGTCTGAAGGCATGCGGTTTTGCTGCTAGAAGTGACTTGGAGAGGCTCTCTATGTACAAATAGCCAGGCATTTTCGCAGCCATCTTCGCCGGCAATTCTTCGTCCAGGTTTATTCGCCGATCGGCCATCTTCCTTGCTCCAGATAGCCGAGAGTATATTTGACAGCAAATGTATTTACCGCAACCAGCTTTGGACTCCAAACAACTGGTGCATCATCCTCACTCCCGCGTGCCGATGGCGTGAAACTTCGTGTGCTGGGGTGCCTGCACGATGAGGCGTTTCGATACTTCCGCCAGTGTTTGCCTTTCATAGTCGATGCTTTATGCAAATCCTCTTTTATTGCATGTTCCAACATGCTCTACAAACGATTAATCCTCACGTATAATCAGATAAAACGAGCAAACACAGTGGATACTCTTGGGGGCGGATGGCTACACGCCACTATCCACGCCCAAGAAACGGCGAGGAAAGCCTGACGAACGCCCAACATGGCGAAATTCAAAGATAAAGATGGCAACGCTGGTGAGTGCCTCGCGCAGTCGAGGTCTGTGCTTTGCTATCCTCCCCAGAATCGCCTAACGAAATCCAGCGTGAAGCCATAGCCAACTATGACCAACACACAACCATCACTCGCTTCGTGCATATCATGTGAGTGATGATCTGTAGCTACGGCCTTCGTGTCCACTGATATACCATTGCTGGAAATGCGGGATAAGACAACACGGCCAGCATAGCGCGCCGCCCATTCACTGTCCCACACGTCCAGCCTGAGTGATGATCTCCAGTGAGATCGTCACTGCAGCCATGCGATAAGGCTTCATGTGCTCGAGGAGCACCCATCTACCCAGGAATAAGATTAATCGACATCGACTCCAACATGTAGCACCTCACAGAGCGTGGCTAGTGAGGTGACGACTCTACCCAATGGACATGCGTCGAGTCGAGCCAGACCCCGTCGAGACGACACCCTGGCGACAGATGGGGCACGTGGCGCTGCAGTGGAACCAACTGATGATGCAGTCTTCGTGGAAGCCGTGCGAACAGGGCAGCCGCACCATGCTGTCGTCGGCTTCAGCGCCGCTCGGGTCGCTCTCACTGAGGCAGATACAGCAACTCGCCGTCTTGTCCACAGCCGCCGCGTCCTTCAGCGCTAGCACAGCTCGAGTCAGTCGCGCCTCCAGCTCCTTCCGCTTGGGCGGGATCTCCAGAAACCGCTCGAGTTCCAGGAAGATCTGGTGGAGACACGCGCCTTCGTCTTCTCCTTTGCCACGTTCAGTTCTGACTCCTTGGCTTCCTGCCGCACTCAGCAGCACTTCCAGATCCGTGTACACGGCCAGTAAGACTCGTATAAAGTCCGTGAGCCCTCCATGTCGCTCTTGGATGATCTTACTGGTATCATATCGCACATGTTTCCGTGGGAATTCTGGTCCAATCGCTTTTTGCAATACCGCAGCTAGGTGCTCGAACATATTGCCGCTGTCTAAGCAACACTGTTCCCACTCGCCTTTCCAGCGACGTAACTTCATGTAAAGCGCATGGAACTCCGAATAGCGTTTGCGCAGTTTCCAGTCGCATTTCCCATCGCCTTGCACTATCGTCTGCGTCATGTCGGTCCGCGTCTCGCTCCGCAACTTGAGTGTATACAATGTATACGGAGCTGATGGGTCGTCGCTGTCGAACACGATCTTGTGCAGCGCGGCGACCGCCACCTTCGCCACTTCCGAGCGTCGCGCCTTCAGTAGACGCCGAACGTCAGGCTGTTGCTGCGGCTGCTGATTCGCCATCGGCGGCATGGCCGTCACCCGCGTGCTGCTGGCATTCCTACCGACCACACTAGGCGATACTAATACTCCACGAAGGCTGAATTGGGACCCAGTAAACCGGTCGGTGGTGCTCGCGTCGTCACGAGCGGGGCGATGAATGCGGCGACGTGGAGACCAGAAGCGGGTGAGGAAGGGCGGGAACGCCATCGTGCGAGACGGGGAGAGCGGTTTCCACTTCCACGGAGCAAGAAGGAGCTCGAAGCGTGCAGGAAGGCCTCGCTCGTATTGCGAAGCCTTTGGAACTCATTCTTGCTTGAGGCAATCAGAGGTCCACGGATTTTAACGTACATGCCCAAATTATGTGCAGGACCAGTTGAGTGCTGTCGCTATTTTATTTACTTGTCAATAAAGTGTTTTCACATCTTGCACTATTTTCGCAACTTCAATGTGAAGCACAAAGCGACGAGAACCAACAATCGAAAACTGCCAACAGCAGTCAACCTTATTGATGTTCACTACTTTAGTAAAACGACCGATGCAAGAAAGTATTTAGGTTGCTTACAAACCGCTCGAGCGATGCCACCTCCACCCTCGGTTCGCACACAGGGAACGGCTCTCCGGACTACGGATACACCTCCGGCGTCCTCGTGATCGGGAGGGGCAGAACGACGTCGGCGCTGAGAAATACGTGCGCTAGGTTCTGCTCGTGAACTCCGCAAGTTCCATATTTCATAATTATTATTGTCAGCATTTTGCAAATGCTACATATGTACAACAGCATTCGCCCTTGGCCATCTCCTGAGGCCAAGCACACTCCGAACGCTCCAGTTGTTGTGAGCCAAAGCTTGGGGGCGTTGGCCATGACAGGAAGTCCTTGCAACTTACTCACAGCTCGTTCGAGGTCTCCGCCAATAACGTGGTGTAGTCGTAGTCGCAATCGTAGCCACTGCGGCTTGGCAGATCAGCATCACCGTCTAGCGGAGGGAGCGCCGGGTCGTACACTTCGTCCAGGAACGCGTGGAAGGCCGCGTCCAGGTCCTCCATCGCCACGTTATCGAACCACGTGGAGTCTAGCGGTCTCAGGGGGTCGGTGGCTGTAGTCGAAGCCGATCCAGAGACATCCACCGCCGTTGGCGAATTGCTAACGCAGTCGAAACTCGGGGGCGGTGGGGTGCAGCTAACAACCGATACGCTAGTATCAATCGTGAGCTCGTTGTATCTCTCCGAAGTGACGGGGATCGGCTTTCGAGACGACGTGAGCAAGCCACGTCGCCGACGCTGGATCTTCTGGCGGTATTTCTGCGCGTGCGTCATAGTTTGACGAGATGTCCGCGTGCCTACGAAGGCGGCGATGGCTTTCCACGGACCGGACGGGAAGCGTTCCAAGCCTTGCAGGAACCGCTCGTGCTCCTCCACCGTCCAAGCCAAACCATGGCGTTGCGAACTGTGACGTTCGCAGCCGATTGCACTCGACACGACGACGGGCGTTGCCTTCGCTTTCTTCTTCTTCTTCTTCGTCTTGCTCGTATTGGGGCCGTTAGGCGGACGCGTGAGCGGCAGACGGATGAGCTGCGAGCCGTGGGCGACCTCGTTAATGCACGCCTTCACCTCCGTCTTCAGCCTCGTGTTGTTGCTGTCGCTGGCATCAAATGACCGGCCTGCTGCCTTTACGAACAGCTCACTGCGAATCCTCGTGGAGATCGTCATGCTTGACGGCGGAATCTCGAAATGACCCGGGAAGTGGCACGAGTGTGTTCACGAGGCGACAAGTTGCGGAATGACCCTTCCAGCGCCGCCCGAACCACGTGCGTGTTGGCTCCAGGGCCCCCTGTCTGACCTTCTGGGCTCGGGATGGGAGCCAAGGATATGATACATGTGGTGGAGGAGACATTCAAGGTCTTCCGTCGGGAATGAGCGTCCTTTCGTTATTCGAGCGTGACTGACTGGCGTGCGGTCAAAGTGATATTTTGCAGAAACCAGGGCGGAGACTTCGAAAAGGGGCCAGGCGCTCCATAATCTGTACAAGTAGTATATACTTGGGGTATGTATGGATGTCCGGCTACCGGTCTGATGTGGCCAGTATGATCATCTGGCTCAGTAATGACGTTGTTAGATGGGTGGAGGAGTGGGAGTTCAAACACTCCGTCCAATTGAAATGATAGCACCATGTGCGTAACCATTTATCAATACATCCTAGCTTGCATTAGTTTGATGGATTTAGCTTCGCAATTGAAGCTGCAATCATTCACACGCGATGTAACCATTCATAAGGCTGACAGGCCAGTCACTACCACGTCCGAGTGGAATTTGCGACGGATGCTGCAAACTTTGGAATTCGTTCACATTGATGCGCCTTTGTTGTGCAAGGGGGAGGAGGCATCAAAGGACGAGTCCCATCCGACTGGAGCTATTTGACACGTGAAGCTATTTGGCTTCTGTCACCACTGCATGTGACAGCGCGGAAGCGCTACAATATCCATGCGGCATCGAGGAAGAAATCCGGCGATGCAGTGCGTCCACACATTGCAGCTCGCCACAAAATCCCCCCGTGCATTCACCCGTTCGATGAAGACACGCAGTGGACGTGAAAGGGCACGCGGCGTAAATTTGCAGTGGAGATTTCCCAGTCGGAGTATGGATGGAGGAAGCGCCAGTGTTGGCTTGCATCAATCGGTGAATACCTGTGGGAATATTTCAGGGCATCAATGATGCCCACTTGAGAGTCCCAGCCACCAGTGACTGAAATACGGAATGGAAACGGCTGCTAAATTTAAGTGCAACTATTAATAAGATATGAGAACTGATTTGAGATACAGTACCGTATCCGGTGCGAGAAGACTTCGTCATTAGCGCTGCTAAAGTTATCGGGATCCTCAGTTAGCGCTGTAGGAGTTAAATCGCGGACGGTGTTAAAACCTTTGCTCTGGTTAACTCCAGCGTAGCTCAACCGGTATTTGTTGCATTCTCGTATCTGGTGGCAAGATACCAAATTATGGCATTAGGTGCCGTTTCCAGTGGCAAATTTGGTTTGCGTCCCTTCACGTTCATAGAAGACAACTCGAGGGAGGATGAAGGTTTGTACGCCACGCGCGCTGTGCGCTCGCTTAGCTCGCGAGCCTGGCGCCATTAACGCGCGCAATGCCAAGAGCAAGGAGCTGGAGCTCGCCAAGTCTCTCGAATGCGGCGAGGAGGTGGCACACGGCAAGACTGGTCTAGGCACAGGACGCGCGGCCTTCTGCGACGGAAGGGGCGTGCGCGCTGGTGGAATGCGATATTTGGCAACGGCTGATGCAGCAGCTGCTCGACAAGGCCGTCGCCACGACCTGGCGGCATCCATGAACGACGTCCGCGCTTTCGCGCAGCACCAGCTACAGATCCAGCGCCACCAGCCCGACGAGGAGAATGAGAAGGACATGTCTGCTGCTTCCGAGTATGTTCTGGACACTGTGCTGCCGTAAGCCACATCGGGGACATCTAAAGTCGCTGCTCCTGAGGCGCCGAAACCCGAATGCAACAAGGAGGATGACGGCAACGCACCGGCTGTTGCTATAATACATGGCAACCATGATGGCCTTACATAAGGCATTGCGCCATTATTTAGTAAACTGCCAGTTTTACTGGAGGCACCTGGCGGTAACGGGAGTTAACCAGATAACTGTGCCTCCAGGTAACGCCAGCGATAATTGACGTTAAATAAAATACAGCACTATTCGCCATGGCAGTGATGAGAGCGATGGGACTGAGAGCATGATGATACAGTACTTGCATCCGGATGTACAGCACAACCAGTTCGAGATTCGCTTCGGGGTTGTGAACTGGATGTCGTCGAGCTGGAGGAACCTCATCCGCCGGCCACTTCAAGGGAGCTCAATATGCGGTACCGGTACTTAATACGTTTTTTCCAACTTCAGATGACTGTCAAAGGAATACTTCAATCAAATGTCCGCACATTGTCGCGTTGGACGTGCGTTGGAGAGCAGGGGCCTGCCGTCGACACCAAACAAGTCACAAAGATGTGCCACGAACAGGTGGGGAAATCAAGAGGTTCATCACAGATTATGGTTTTCAAACATGGCCAGCTTCGATTGCAACAAGCAGGTGCAGGCTTCTATCACCCGGTATCCCAATGGTTCAGCTGCATGTCCTCAGCCAACCAACCTGCTGGCATGTCAGCGCGCGTGCCTTTGCGTTCTGCGTACGGCTGGTGGCCTGCTGACCTCAAGCAAGGTCTGCTGCTCGAGGGTTATGAAACGAGGCATGACATTCTTACTCGGCTAGGTTACACGCGTAACCACTCACGCAGAACGTCTTTGCGGCGCTTCAGCCGGGTACGCTTCTTGGTCGATTGCGCAAAATAGCGGCTGGGCTGCCAAGGTCATGTACACCCTGTCAAGGTTGCCTCTGAGCAGCTGGGTGTCTCTGCTCTGAGGCCTATCACAAAACCAGGCAGCAAAGAGACGGCCACACTCACGAGATGCTGGCGAATGTACCAACTTGCATACCGCATTACCCACACGCCGGTATCGTAAGTGAGTAACGAACGAAGTCCTCCGCGCTTTGCCTAACATTTTATATCGGTATGACCCAGGCTGGGTGATGGTATCGCCTTGACGGCATGCAGGATCAGGATTCGCTGAACCTCATGAGCCTCGTCATTCTTATTGGGCAACAAAATCTATATATATAAATTATGTATCCTGCCGGTGGCAAAATGCATGCGAGGGACACATAAGTTTAGTGCGTGGCTTTCGTTCTGCGTGAACTCCATCCCGACTGGCGATTTCGACAATGTTTAAACGCCGTTTCACACGTCGCAGAAGCCTAAAAGTGCGAGCCATCAATTGTCAGTCCACGGTGCTCAACAGAATTGAACCTCTAAGTCCTTTATTTGAATTTGAATATTCTCGCAATAACCCTCTTTTTATGTAAAAGTATGAAACGCACTTTGTATTGACAAGCGTTTGGATTTTGCATGGTGCTTATACTTCGGGAGCACATCCTCTCGTCAAGCCACAACCCTTGTCTGGAAAGGACATTTCACCCTTATGTTTGCATATATCTTAAATGTAACTGACTATAGTGAATCAGAGGGCAGGAAGGTTAGAGAGATAGTACGGCCTTCTTTCCCACAAAGAACGTGACAGCACAAGTACTACAGTCATTCCAAACGATTCTGACGATGCTATCGATCCATCGATATCAACTTTGCCAATCAACGTTCTCCTCTTGTTACTCACGCGGACTTTATCTTGAAGCGTTCCAGGTGGCGCGGGCATGGGGAGTCTTTATGAGCGCTCGCCAATGGTTGACGGAAGTTCCTCCGCGCTTTGTGTCCATCATGCGAGAGTAACGGGGACGCCAATCCGCCGTCTATGCGTCCAAGTCCCTGATGGAGCAAGACCGAGATGACTGTCCCTAGGTCGGGGCTGCTCACTTGCAAAAGCCCGACCTTGAGCACTCCTCGAGGTATATAACCCACCGACTTAACCTCTTCCAGCCTCATGAAGACCGCACTCCTCCGCGCCATCGACGTCCGCGTCGCCCGCGTCCGACCGCAAGAAGAGCGCTCGTCTTCGCCTCAGTACGTTTTCGCCATCCGGCCGACGACCCAGAGTCGACAGCAGTCCGAGTGTCTGGCGCCTCATCGTCAAGATCTGGACCACGTCTCATCGCGACCCGAAACCAGCGCCGCCCCGGCCGTCCACGAGGTGGCTCATACTTACAGCGAATGCCGAGCGTTGTATCAGGAGCTGCAGCATTTGACAGACTGCAAAGACCTGCGAGCGTGTTGCTGCGCGCTGGGATCATGCCCCTTCTGGTCGTTGTTTGCCGTGTTGGCTCGCGTCCAGTTCCCCAAGAAGACGCTGTTCAATCACCAGTCCAAGCACGTGTTCTCGCAGCGCAGTCACGCGCTGGATGCGTTCTTTACCACCGTGCTGACTGCACTGCGAACCAGCTACCGCGGGCGTCATTTCCGGGAGCTGGAGGCTCCGTATCGCGGCGGTAACGTGTGTAAAGTGCTGCTGACGCTCGGGTTGTTCCTGGAACTGGATCGCGAGGACGTGGCGCGTCGTTTGCTTGCTGGCGGCGAGCGACTGGCTTGCAAGATGAACCTGCAGGGCTGGCAGACCGACCGCGCGAACCTGTACTTCCAGTCCGAGGACAAGAAGAAATACCGCCGCAAGTCCGTGGAGATGGAGCTGCGGCCGTCCCTGGCCATGTCCGACGACGACGACGGCAAAGATCCGGCGACCGTGCGGTCCGGAGACGAAGAAGAGCAGGTGTCGCGAAGGAGCTCGCTCCTCCTTGTGTGGAGCTGAGCATCTAGTGGTAACCCGTAATTATAAACTGCATTTTCCAGTCGCAGCGAGCATGACATGACATTGCCTGGCCTTCTGCCTCTCCTACGTCGCCGTATCTTTCGCGGATTGGCTAAGATCGGCACGTGGGCGTTCCGACGTGCTGGTGTCATCGTGATGCACACCAATAGAGTCGCTGGTTGACCGCAAGGTGGTCAGATCCGACGGTCCAGAGGCAAATCACAGGGCAAAGCGGTTTCTGGGTGAGAGCGCGCTCGCCTATGTGTCCTGTATGCATGCAGGCGGACGGCCACACATTACTTCGGCTTGGCGACAGGCTTCCAACCTTGCGAAGCCCACGGTAAGACATGAAGGCAGACAGGAAGATTTCCCGTCGCTGGCGGTGGCGAAGGGGCCCTTGGCAGGCGAGGAGTCCGATAACGAGGGTGAGTGACCCCATCCGAGTGTCAAACACAGCGAAACCAGAAGGAGAGCGAGGAGGACGCACGCCTCGCCAGTCAATACGCAATATGCAGACGCGCCTCTCGCGAGCGATCACAAAGGCCGCCGTGGCCGTCGGCACGGCCGGAGCGGTGGCCGCGACTTGCTGGCTGCTGGGCCGCATCTTGGAAACCGGCGGCCGCAAGCGGATGGAGGTTGGCTCGACAGGCCGTGTCGAGTCGCCGGATTTCATTTGTGAACGACGTTTCAAGGCACCTCCTCCACTACAACAGCAACGACGTACTATCGCGGAGGACAGCTTCGCGCATTTGCCTCTTGTTTCGGAGTGCAATGAGCTGGAGGAAGACAAGGGGTATACTGGCGCCGGGTACACCCCCGAGCATGACGTGTGTATGCTTTCGGTCAGTGTGGAGACGTTGGTCGCTCCGGTTCGTAAGGAAGTGAACGGCCCGTTTCTCAGTAAAGTGAACGGATGTCGACTGTGCAAAGCTGCAGCGGAGTGGAGCGACACTAGCGGGGCTTTCGACGATGCGGTCAGCGCAGACTCGAGATCGCTGTCGTTCTCGGAGACCGACAGCAGCAGCGGAGACAGTGTGTATACCGCCACCAATTCGGACGAGTGCGAGTGCGAGAAGGAAGTCGGCGTACGCCTTGAGATCACGGGGGCCAGCAAACTGGACCCTGGACGGCCTCGGCAGCTGTCACGGACGGAGAGTTGGCTCTACGTCAGGCTTTAGACTGCTGGCATTCCGCATTGACGATGCGATCCCATTGACGTCCAGCCTGCGTGGATATCTGCGAACTCGTTCGCGTTCCGAATCAAATTATAAATATATTTGTGTCGCCACTTATTGTATTTCGTTGCAGCCGGTGAGGACTCAAATGGGTATACACCTCATGTTTTGAATACTATACGTTGTTCTCAAACTCACGATTTGTACTCGAAAATAACAGCCAAAATGGCATGCGACACGAAAATAGCCGGCATTGTCATCTCAGACTCAGAATGCGATTACCGAATCAGCCAGCCAATCACCGATGGGAAACGACGTGACAAATCGGCAATGACCCGACGCAATCCGGCGCAACAGCTCCCTCCGACGCCGCAGCTCCGCTCCGCATCGCTGCTCTGCATGGCGCATTCCTCAACCCGCCACGTCCAGCAGCATGTCCGCCTTCCAGTCGCGCCTCATCGCCAAGAGCTTCGTGGCCAATGAGGTGAGCGAGGGCGCCGGCGCCCGTGTGCATCGCTCCATCGGCTCGCCCAAGCTGCTCAATCTGGACCCGTTCCTCATGCTGGACGAGTTCCTAGTGGGACTGCCCGGCGGGTTCCCCGACCACCCGCACCGCGGCTTCGAGACGGTCACGTACGTGCTGCCCACATCCACAGGCCACATGCTCCACGAGGATTTCCTGGGCAACAAAGGCGAGTTGCGACCCGGAGATCTGCAGTGGATGACTCCTGGCAACGGCATCATGCACGCCGAGATGCCCGCGAGCAGTGAGCCGGCGCACGGCCTGCAACTCTGGATCAACCTACCGAAGGTTCGCAAGGCCATCGAGCCTCGGTACCAGGAGATCCGTCGCGAGACGGTGCCGCATGTCTTTAATGCGGACAAGAGCGTCGAGGCCATCGTGTTCGCCGGCGAAGTGTTCGGCAAGCGCGGCCCCATTGAGACGGAGGCACCGGTGACCTACATCCACTTCATGCTGAAGAGAGGCGCAACGTTGGAATACGCAGTGCCTAGCAGTCATATGGCGTTCGTGTACGCCGTGTCAGGCACTGGCAAGTGCGTGGACAAGAGTATCGAGGCTCACGAGGCCATCGTGATGGAGGAGAAAGGCGACGGTGTCCTACTGACTGCGGCTGAAGACGACACGCTGGAGGTGGTCGTGATGACTGGGGAGCCGCTGAACGAGCCGATCTTCCAGTATGGTCCGTTCGTGATGGCTTCGAGGGAAGACATCCAGCAGACCCTGCGTGACTTCGACTTGCGCACGAATGGGTTCGAAGAAGCGCACGGCTGGAGGTCGGAGATCGCGCCGCGTCGTCGCCGCCGAGAGTATTAGCGCTCTTTATTATAATCACACGAGATTCGCTCAACTTACTTGCTTGCTACTGAATAAATAATCTGCATGAGGAATCGCACCCGCAACCAACAGGCAGCAGTGAACTCCACTAAAGTGTCAGGTCATTTCTGGCAATCGACGCCGCCTCGCTGCCGCTATGCCGCGTTTCCAGGACGAAGTCGATGAAACTCACCAGTTGAGCTGGTCCAGGAGATGCACGTTGCAACACGAAGCGAATGCAGCAAGACCGGACAGCAGACTATGCTGCTTGAACGAAGGGCAGCAGTGTCCTCGATGAACTGCAATGGTGCCAGCTTTTTCGGTTGTAGACGATATCAGAATAGCTGCGAGTTGCTGTGTTTGCATGCAGATCTGCGACTAGAGGGTGATTGTGTACACGTAGCATTGAGGCAGTGTGCAGCAACGCGTTGCCTCGCCAAACACTCCGCAGTTGCACAAGCAGTTGTCTGCCTAGCGTCCGCTCGAGGGCGACCAGCGACACGGCATCGCCGCCGTCCCGTAATCGAGCGACAACATCCTGACACCTGCACCTGTGGCGCCTTGTCACTGCGCTGCCATCTTGCGAATCCGTCGGAGAACGCCCTGGCACCCGTCGACATCGTCATGCCGGTGGTGGAGCTGTCCAAGCAACAGGGGCCACTGTTCTGGTGGTTGACTAGCAGAATGATTACGCTGGTTGGCAAATGAGTGACGTGGCACTGCGCCTGCGCCTACCGCAATCCATCGCAGCATACTGAAGTCAAGTCACGCCTGATTCGGCCGAGTCTCAGATTGCGTGAACACGGCCGTCCAGCCAATCACCAGTCGAAGAGCTCTTACAAAGACGCGATACGCAGCAAACGGAATCAAATGGAGGGATGGAACGGCGAGGCTGACCCGCTCCTCGCCGCATGTGCTCCGCTCTGCACGCCTCCCTCCTTCTCTGTGTGTGGCGGCGGCCAAGGCGCCTGGCTTCTCGGCAGCCGCAGCCGCTCATTCCTCAATCCGCCGCCTCGAGCGCCAAGCAACCACGGAGTCCCTCAAGACACTCGCCAAGAAGATGTTCACGCCACGCCAGATCGCCAAGAAGTTCGTGGCCCGCGAACAGGGAGAAGGCGCCGGCGCGCGCGTGCACCGCTCCATCGGCACGGCTCGACTTCGCAACCTGGACCCGTTCCTCATGCTGGACGAGTTCAACGTCGGGCTGCCTGGCGGCTTCCCCGACCACCCGCACCGCGGCTTCGAGACGGTCACGTACGTGCTGCCCACGTCCAAGGGCCACATGTGCCACGAGGATTTCATGGGCAACAAGGGCGAACTGCGTCCCGGCGACCTGCAGTGGATGACTCCCGGAAAGGGAATCATGCACGCCGAGATGCCGCTGACGGAGACGCCCACGCACGGCCTGCAGCTCTGGATCAACCTGCCGAAGGCCAAGAAGGCCATCGAGCCGCGTTACCAGGAGATCAGTCGCGAGACTGTGCCGCACGCCTTCAACGAGGATGAGAGTGTGGAGGCCATCGTGTTCGCCGGTGAAGTGTTCGGCAAGCGCGGCCCCATTGAGACGGAGGCACCGGTGACCTACGTGCACTTCATGCTGAAGCAGGGAGCCAAGCTCGAGTACCCCATCCCGCAGGGTCACAACGTGTTCGTGTACGCTGTGACGGGAACGGGCAAGTGCGTGAACCACTCCATCCAGCCGCATGAGGCCATCGTGATGGAAATGGAGGGCGACGGCGTTCTGCTGACGGCGGCCGACGACGACGCACTGGAGGTGATCGTGATGACGGGCGAGCCGCTGAACGAGCCGGTGGTGCAGTACGGGCCATTCGTCATGACCTCGAACGAGGAGATCCGCCAAACGTGGGAGGATTTCCAGCTGTCCAAGAACGGCTTCGAGAACGCGCGCTCCTGGGCTTCCGAGATCGGCAACCGCCGTCGTTAAGCGAGTTTGTCATCGAGATTCGGTCGGAGTGAGGGGTTCACATGCGTATTGAGCGCTCTTGTGACTCTTCTCGTCCGTCAGTCTGTCGCGAATTCTCTTATCGATGGGGAAGCAGAACGCCTATATAACATACATTTCCAATTAGCCTTCGTTAGCATCGCGAAGCGAAGAGCCGAACCAAAAGAATTAATACATCTCGAGTATTCTCTCACCGCGTCTTTCTTCATGGTGTCTTTACCAGCCGGAAGCGACGAGTGCTTTACTTCACAGTGAGGTGCTGGATGGTCGATTGTCAGGTGGGTTCGAGGCGTTTTGGATCGGTTTGCTCGAACGTGATGGCTCTTGTGGGTCCTCCTTCCGGAGGTGCTCCACAGCATCAGACACTGACATTCTCGTGAGTCCCGCAATGCACGCTCGACAATGTCAGCGACACTGCTTTGCTGCTTGCTTGAGAAGCCTCTCTGCTGCCTCCAGAGGCCGTGGTTCGTCATCAAGTCGACGAACCAGCGGCGGGACTCATTAGAACAACATTGACACGGTGGGTCGATCGTCAACACTGACAGCATACCATTTTGAAGATAGGGAGGGGGTGGAAACAGGTAGTTGGCGTAAGGCCTGCGGTTTAAGGGCGGCGACTACGCGGAGGCGCAGGTGGAGGGCTTCCGAGGCGCTCGCTTCAAGAAGTTCCCCACAGTCGCGGAAGCGCGCGCGTTTATCGCCAAGCACAGCGATCACAGCAGCTCCATCGACTCTGCCACTTCGTCTGCGGCCCCAATACCTGCGCTATCGACTCCCAAGCGGTCCCGAGAGGCATTCGAAGCTGACGGAGATGACGAGGAAGTCATCACGTCTTCTACACAGCGCTCGAAGCAGGAGGAGATGTTCTACGCCGTGGCGAAAGGCCATTCCACGGGGGTCGTCACTTGTTGGGCAGACGTTTTGCGTCTTACTGTTGGATTCCCGGGTCGGTCAGTGTGCAAGAAGCTCGAGAACAAAGACGCAGCTTTAGCCTATCTCGCTGACTTCGAGAGTGGCTCGAAGACCACGACCTTGGCTTCATTGATTGATAGGAAAGCTGAGAGTGGAGCTGCTCAAACGGCGACGTCTTTCGGCGATTTCCAAGCTACTGACGCACCTCGTGGGTTCACAGAGACCGCTCCAAATGGAGACTCGAGTGGCAATCGACTGCTTCGTCGCCAGCTTCGGGAGGATATTGGTGTGTAGTCGCAAAAGCGCCTCGTGGAGTGAAGCCAAACAGCATGTTCAGGGTTTGTACAGTGCGTGTTTCAAGAAGGTTTCGACGCGGGAAGAAGCTGAGGCCTTTATGCAGCAGCATGCGGAGGCTATTAAGCCTTTGGTTGGCGACCCGGACCCAAAGGATCCGAATACTTTGGTGGCGTTTTGTGCCGGTAGCGCACTGGAGAATAGTCGCAGAGGCTGTCGAGCTGGCTTTGGCTGTGTGTTTCCGCATCGGACGGAGTGGAATGTGGCCACGAAACTGGTGGAAGATCGTGCGACGAACAACCGAGCCGAATACTTGGCGGCTTTGGAGGTCCTGAAGCGAGCCAACCTCGAGGATCCGGACGGATCACAGCTGCTCTACATCTTCTCGGACAACATGTTGCTCATCCGATCGAGGACTGAGTGGGTGGACAATTGGCAGAAGAATGGATGGAAGAAGGCGGACGGCGCGCCTGTTCTGAATCGTGACCTACTGGAGCGGTTGATGAAGGAGAAAGGCACGCGACGCGTCCGCGTCCTCTGGCGCATACGCACAAAAAAGACCGGAAATCCAAGTGGAACGACGTCGCTGGCCACAATGCACGGGATGCCGCTTTGGGTGTGCATGGCGGTGAGACTGGGAACTAGCTACATGCCTGGCAATATTGCTGCGATACTGCCTCGCTGGGTATCTGATGAGGTGCATTTTTTTCTGCTATAATGCGATGGATTGCTGAGTCTCTCCACTCGCCTCCAACCTGACAACTCACGCACTCACCACACTCACGTCTCGTCGCGCGCTCCAGCGTCTGTTGCTGTCCGGTCCGTCCGCACTGAGGTCGACTGCTAGTTCCCACGCTCTCCTGAAGCAACCACTCATCTAACACTAACGACTCGCTTCCACGTCCGTCCTGTCACGGGTTGTCGCTCACTTAGCCACTTGGGCGTACGCCCACACGCGCCTGCCCGTACCTCGTGCAGCCTGCAGCAAACTCGGGTTTCATTCCACCCTCCCCGGTCTTCAGTCCTCACGCAGTCAGTCCTCGTCACCGCCAGCCTCGTAGATGCCATAGCGCCCTCCATCGTACTTCATGCTCTTGTCCGCATCCCCCTGTCCGCACTCGCCCTCGGAGTCGGCCAGCTTGCGCTCTGGCCGGCCGTTCTTCAACTGGCACCAAGATTCCCTCTAGCGCCCATCTGACACAGCTGCACCCCGGGTTCGATTCGAACTGCGCGAGTCTCGGATCGTGTGACCATTGGCTCTGGCCACGACCTACGTTTGGCACGCACAGCCCGACGTCCATCGTCATGCCCACGCTTCGTCCACTGCAGCGCTTCCATTTCTATCAGAAACAAGGCGTCCCTCTCGCTTCGCTTTTCCCACACAAAGAACGATGTGGTCGATGCCTTTCAACTTCCATTTAACCGGAGGAGTCCTCACTTTTCCATTTGACTCAAGCCCAGCACGCAGGAGACAACAAGGCTCATGGAGATCGAGCAGTTGGAGGCCGAGATCCTCCAGGTGGCAGCCAGACTGGATGCAGCAGTGGACTCCACACAAGTTGAGGACCTGGATCGTGGACTGGCGTTGCTTCAAAAGGTGGACGCGTATCTGAAGCGCTCCGGCTCCAGCGAAGGAGGCCATTCCAAGCGGAACATCGTGGTGATGGGGACCACGGGCGCTGGCAAGTCCACGGTCGTGTCGTTCCTGTTTGGAGAAGGCCAGGTGCTCGTGCGTCACGAGTCCCAGTATTCGCGAGTCCTTGTGGCCGACCAGCCACTTCCCCGGGTCCACATCCGCAGTGGAGCTGTGTCGACGACGCTACTGCCAGTTGTCAACCGCGTCGACTCTGGCGATGGGGACGTTGCGGTGTGGGATATGCCTGGGAGTCACGACACTCGCAGTCCGTTTGTGGAGCTACTTGTGCACTATATCTTCAAGTGGCTCCTCGTGGATGACAAAGCCCTGACCTTCGTCATTGTGAGTCCGCCACTGCATGAACGGCCGCAGCGCGTTGCGTTGCAGCAATTGATCAACGGCTCCCTCGTTCGTGCAGACAATTCCATTGTTGTTTACACCAAGTGCGACGCCGATTTTGACCCGAGGAGTACGGCCGACCTGGATCTCGAGGAAGCCAAGCGTGCTATTCGCTCCTTCGCTTTGCGTGCCCCAACGACATCAAATGGCGAGGGCCATAGCTATACCTTCCAGTATCAAGCAGAAAGACGTGAGATCCTGGATGCGCTGGCCGCGTTGCGACTGAATGGCGACCCTGTGACTTACACTGCGCCGTTGCCGGGAGCTGCTCAGCGTTTACTGGAGAAGTTTCGTAACACCAGCATCGCTTCAGCTCGAAACGCCCTGTCTTCCACGTTCTTCTTGATCTTTCAGCGTGGTGCTTATCGTGCCTCGTTAACGGCCATGGTGAACCTGCTTGATGCCCTCAAGAGCCCAGCTGCTCTCTCTTTCGGTGAGATGGTGGACTTGCTGGGTCAAGTGGTGGGCGACGGAGAGGATCGCATTCGCTCCGACTGTCGAAGAGGCCGCTCGACGTCTCGACGTGGTGGAGCTCTGGACCGGTGAAGAGATTCGCCAACATCAAACTGTCTGGCTCAATTCCCAATGCAACGTAATGCTTGAGGACGTCAAACAGCAGTTGGCGGTGCTGATCAGTCAAGTGAATGCGTTCCACCATGTGGACAACCAAGGCGACGCGCTGATCATCGCGGATTTCCACCTGCGGCTATCACAGTGCCGACATCGCATCGAGAAGTTCATGAACAACCATTTGCGTCGTGGCATTCGAAGCGCGAATAATATTCCGACGGTAATTCTGGTGGGCTTTGGGTCACTCGAAGTGGATGAGACACTGAAGATGTGGGTGAACGTCGCCCTCGTGAGCCAATCTGTGGTGGTGGAAGCCAAACATGCGTTTGATTTGTCCGCGACTGGGCAAGAGCCATCTCCACCGATTGACAACAATACCGCCGGAAAGAATGGAGAGCCTGGCGCGCCGGGGCTACCGGGTGGCAACCTCCTTGTGATGTGCAAGGCACTGCAGGATGACGGTCAGAAGCTGCGGGCGACCCAGTCGCGTGGTCAACAAGGCGACAACGGTCAAAACGGTGGCAATGGAGTCAGTGGTCAGGATGCGGTGTACGACTTGAAAATGTTCAAAGACGCCGTGAAGCTCGCGATCAAGGACGGCTTGCTCTCGGAGGAGCAATGGGAGAGCGCACCGGCCGTCACAAACGGACTCACAGTGACCTCGAAGAAGAAGGACCAGTCGAATTGGTACGGGTGGTTGGGAGGGGCGCCGGGGAAGAAGAAGGTAAAACTACTGAAGGATCCGGAACCTGGAAAGCCGGGGCAGCGGCCTGGCAGTGGAGGCCACGGAGGTTTCGGTGGCAGAGGTGGAGCCATTCTCGTTGGACAATTGGGCCAAAACGTGTGGGAAAGTCTCGGCTTCCCAGGTGAGAACGGACGTCCCGGGACACCAGGCAGAGCGGTTCAAGATGGCAAAGCCAGCCCGAGACTTACTGGGACGGTTTGCCAGTGGCACAGCAAGGGCGGGCTATGTGGCTACAGCGCTGACGACCCGAAAATCCTCGAACCAACTGTGACACCATCGCCAGATCCATCACTTTTGGAAGCAGAACCACTGGTGGGCGGTAACCGAGTCGACGCTGTCGCCAATCCGAATTTGGAGCGCTTGTGGGTGAAGAAGAAGTACCAGAACGTGCGCGATCGACTGGAGCACGAGTTCCCTCGATGCGATTTTGCAGATCTCGACTTGCAGTGGGGCGGTGAGGCCGAGGAGCAAGAATACACGGGAACTCGATCGGCCGCGACGGCGTAAGCGGAGACTTCTCGAGCGAACTGGTGGTCGACAAACCAGGTGCAGCGCCAGTGGCGCTCGTGTGTTACTTGTTGCATGTGTGCATTTGCTCAAAAGCACGGCATCTCTTCGATTTGGAATGACGTTTAGCGTGGATCCTGTCTTGTCCACGTATGTTAGCCATTCTCGCCACTAAGGGTGGACATTGGTTGACATCGGTTGGTTTAGGCGTCATGATGCGGTGCGCCATGGGGGTCAACATCTTGGATACAACTTCATGGTCACTCGAATAGACGTATCCCGTAAGTTTGCCCAAGAAACGGCGAGGAAGATCACTCACCAACAACGACCGGTCGGAGACTTTCTCATCTTTCAATTTGCCTCGGCATAGCAACACACGCAGCGCTAGTATCCCAGCGGACTTGCTGCGTCGTCATGAAGCCGCGACGTATGTGGATGCTGTGCTCATTGCAAACACCCGAACGGCTGGGACGAAAGCTGGTGATATGCTCACGATCGCGCAGAACGCTTATGCCGAGAAGGGATTCGAAGGTGAGTGGAACTATCACCACCAAGGTGGCTGTGCGGCCTATAAGAGACGTGAATGGGTGGCCAATCCGTCAGTGGACCGTGTGACTGGGCTTAACCAGGCTTACGCTTGGAATCCGTCCGTCGCGGGAACCAAATCCGAGGACACGATCCTCTGCTACGCGAACGCTCAAGGCAAACCCGTCGTGGAGGTCATCAGTACCTCCCCGGACTGGCCGGTCCTCGAACATACCATCGGAGACCTCACGATCGCTCGCCCAGGCATCTTGCACTTGCCATACTGAGTCTCCAACCGAGCGGGAAAACGGTGGTGATGATCAAATCGGCCATCCTTGTCTGGTCATTCAAGATCATTGTTCGACGACACAAACACGAAAGAAAACAATTGAGAGCAAAGCCAAGTGTGAAGGACATGTAGTTGCAAGTTGAGCTGCGCACGAACAAGGTGCCCGGGCCTACTGTGATTGCTTCCCTGTGTTCCATTGCTTACTCTCTGGAGGTTGGCCACCACCGCAGACGCGAGATCAGGTGGGTAGTGGCAGTACACCCAGTCCACAACCTCCCAACGATTCCACGAGCCGCTTGATCTGCAGGTATACTGTATACCCCAGAGAATCCTCCGGAGCTTGTATACATCTATACACACGACGATCGTGAGGCTGTGGCGTGGCCAAGCCCAGGGGGGCGCCACGCCTCGGCGCCACAGAGGGCGCAGAGCTTAGCAACAGGAAGTGTTTGGTCTAAGTTCAATGGCAGTCTGAGATTTGCAGAGAAGGATCAAGCGCTGTCCCGTGGACAGATCAAAGTCGACTTTAGTTAGTTATTTGAACCTGTTTCGTACAGGGTTCAGACTCCGCGTACAAGGGCTA
>MBAC02001560.1:0-24893 GCA_001712635.2 Nothophytophthora sp. Chile5
CACCTTCTATCTGCGACGCAGTAGCAACCGAATCAGACCGCCGCGGGTCCGCCATTGTCACCGTCGGGCCCAACGACGGCGGAACACTTTGAGGAACGTTGGTTGGCACCGCCAGCACTCTGACGGACCCCGGAGAAGCGGCAGCGGCGGGCGACGATGTGCTGCGAGATGCAGCTGCGTCCAAACAAGGCGGATAGGAAATCATGGCGAAGAATGCGACCTGAAGAGCGACACAAGACACTGAGAACGACAAAGCTACGTCGTACACGCCCGTTACCTGGGGGAGTATACGGCCGGCACAACGGATGCAACTGTGATGAAGCGAGGTGGCGTCAGAAGGCGATCGGTTGCTTTTGTGAGTTGCCGTGAGAAGAGATCCCGCTGGACCTCCATCCGAGATGGTGATGGAGAACGATGGTCGACGGTATACCGGCTGATATACCGGTATAACGGTCACTACGAGGGTGCACGGCGGGGTATACCGACCGGCTGGACGTCGAGGGCACGAACGTCGAGGTACTGAGCGTCGAGGCCCTGAACGTCAAAGTTTTGAACGTCGAGATCGAATGTCGTGCATTGTGCTCTGAACGTCGTGCGTCGAGCTGTGAACGTCGAGGCCTGTACACTGAGTGTTACGTCGTAGGTTGAAGGTTTAGGGGGCTCCTCCCGCTGCATACGACATCCCGGAACGTTCTGGTAAGGAGGAAACAGATGGTCATCCATGATGAGTGGTCACGAAGATCGCTGCGTCGCAGGCAGGTATAAGTCAGTCACATATAAACCTCTTCGAACACAAGTGGTCTCCTCGCTTCGCTCTCGCCCTTCTTCGATTCCGCCCCGCACCTCGCGGTTCTGAGGTGGCATCACATCGCAGGTGTTTTTGTGGTCTCACCCCCCCACCCGTGTCTGAAAGAAAGGCACGTAAAATACAAAGTCCCGCGAGGGCATCGGTCAAGGCAAAGTTCCACAAGAACAAACAGTCAAGGTTCAAGTCCCGCGAGGGCAGATCAAGGTTGCCTCCATCTCGAAGAAGAGACTACACGCGCCAGGGCGGCTGTGCTTCGGTCTATAACCCCTCCCCGGCGACTGCATGAAGGATTTCCGCGCGGACGCCAAATAACTTCAGGTTATACGCGACACAATACGCGCGCACCGCCTTTCGGAATTACGATAGCCAAGTTCCGGGCTTTAAGCTCGCCCACGGCCACAGCTCGGCCGCGGGGCAAAAGCTTGTGTGTAGACCGAGCGCCCCTAATCTTGGGGAGCCCGCTCCACCACAACCGCACATCCCCTCACTTCGTTGTAACGTTCCAAAATGTAGCCAGTGGCGGAGAGGGACCCCCCCCCCCCCCCCCCCCCCCCCCCCCCCCCGATCTTTAACCGTCGACGTTCAGGCCATCGACATTCACCATCCATGGTTGTCTGCATTGAGAGGTATTCTTTCCTTACCCTATTTCTAGACTTAGCCTTGAAGCTACAAATCGGCCGATAAATCCAACTCTGACCACTCATTATTTCTCTTCCAAAAGCTAGACTTTGGGGACGTCGTCCCAGGGTCGGTTTGAGAAAACCACAAAGGGAAGTCGTCCCCTCTCTTTAGCAGCTTGGCGAGCAGACCGAGTGAGGTGATCCGCTACTTGTTTTTAGCAAATAATATTGTGCGTTCTGCTTGAAATTTCCTTGGGCGGTTCTTTGAATCAATTGCCACGCAATCGACCAACTTGTATAATCGAATATTTTATGCAATATCGAGAGGCTATTTGTGTGCTACACACCGCATAACTGATTGCTGGATGACTGAGAAGGCAACGAAGGAAACAAGGTCGGCGGAGGCAACACGCTCGACGAAGGATAAGAGGGAACCGTCGCTGCAGCTCCTACCACTGACGGTTGGCATGATGAAGCCTCGAGAACCAGTGTTTCACCGAGGACGGGTCGACATCGAACACCCACACGAAGGACGCCACCTTCAACTTCGTCAAACACGCGGGTGTCTCCGTACCCATTGCGTGAGCGAACTCCTCCTCAACCTGCTCCACCTCCAGCGCACCAGAGAGCACGTATGTCTCTGGACACTTCACCCCAGTCGATGCACGGCTGGAAATGTGATATTAACACTCGTCTGAGCCTGTTGGTACGTGCCAGTCTCCTAGTAGACGTTGATCCAGTTTCCAATTGTCTTCACCGACTACTGATAGACGTGCGAAAACTCTTTACGCGAATATCCGAGACAGTAGAATCCATAGAGGCAGTGAAACACTGTATTTAGATGTGTGTGCTGCCTGGTAACTGCTTCCTCCATCTTGGTGACGCAAAACAAATGTCGGGCAGGTTGATCCGCAGCTATTCTAAACCATACTCCAACCAACAACAGCAATACAGATCGTTAGAAAGCCTCGTAAGCACTCCTATCTCGAGCGAGACGTATGCGACTGAGGAAGCGGCTCACAGTGTCGTGCTCAAGTTGATCACTACTTTAGTGTTACCAACCTGGCTGGAGCGCTGGCAAAATGCGAGGATCGCTGCGCCGACTGCGGCAAGAATAGAGGAATCGATTTTGTCCAATCGCAGCAAAGAGCCGATTGATTGGCCAATCACAGCAGAGTGTCTATTTGCTGTCGGTTCGACCAACAGCCCAGAAGTGGCAAATTTAGACAATACTTAGTACTGACTCTGAACACCGTCCTTCATTTTTGCCGTCGAAAAGCGGCAAAAACGACCAACCATTCCCGATAATGCTGGCCTTTTTTGCCTAACCCTCCACACTACTAGTATTTCAGATCGGAATTGCTGCCATCTCTCTCGATTGGCCTCTAGTTTGCTAAAACGCTTGAAAGCCGCAATACCTCCAATACTCAATATACATGTACGTTTGCAATTTTTCTCTTTTGTCAGCCGTATTTTGTCAGGCGGTGCGAACCTTTATCCAGTAAACGGTTCCTCCGCGTAAATTTGGGTGCTCCAACCGGGCTGTTTTGGGCCCTTCCTTCACTGGGTTGGTCCCTCACGCAGAAGAAATCTGAAGGCGTCCGCCAAGCGAAGAAGAGCCCGCCAACTCCCCCCTGCAGCCGCTCGAGATTGGGCGAGTCCGTTCCGCCCCCATCCGCTCGTCTAGCCAGTACTAAGCCAGTAACTTAGCTGGACGATGTCGCTGTTCTCCCGCCGGAAGAACCCGGACCAGTTGGTGAAGCTGCTCAAGGACGCGCTCGCCGATCCCTCGCAGCCCGCGAAGGCCTCCAAGGATGGAACGGTACGTACCGTTGGGTGGACGGAGGAACGTCCACGGGGCCTTACGCTGTTTGTATGGCCTAATCGAGCGCTGGCAGGGCCAACAGCGACGTTGCCTCACTGATCGGTGGCTGAATGGGCTGTGGCTGCTCCGCTCCTCATGTCTGTAGCCTGTCGACGAGATCACGAAGCGTCTGAGCGAAATGAAGCTGCTGCTTTACGGAGACGTACGACCCCCCCCCCCTCGGTTCTGAAGCGGATTGCGCGGCCAGCTTGACGTTGGGCTTACTGGATCTGCTTGTGTCGTTGCTGGGCTTGATGCGAACAGGGCGAGCAGGAGGCGAAACCGGAGAAATGCGCCCAATTGGCGGAGCTGCTGATCGCCAGCGGGCTGGTGCCGAAGCTGATCTCTGGCCTGGAGAGCCTGCCTTTCGAAGCGCGCAAGCAGTTCGCGCAGGTGTTCAACAACCTCATGCGCCGCGACCTGTCGGGATTCGTCGACTACGTGGAGCGCAAGCCTGAGATCCTCTCGGCGCTCGTAGCTGGTTACGAGAACCCGGAGGTTGCGCTCAACTGCGGCACCATGTTGCGCGAGGTACGTCGGGCTCATGATAGAAGTGGAGGCGGCGCAGATGGGAACAGGATGCCCGAGTGGGGGGATTGACGTGTGGGCTTTGTGCTTGGAATGCGCCAGTCCATCCGCCACGAGATCCTGGCGGGCAAGATTCTGTACTCGCCCGACCTGTGGAAGTTCTTCGACGTGTACGTGCATCTGCCCAACTTCGAGGTGGGCTCGGACGCCTTCGCCACCTTCAAAGACCTCTTCACGCGCCACAAGACGCTGGCGGCCGCGTTCTTCACCTCCAACTTCGACGTGGTCTTCGCCAAGTACAACTGCCTGCTGATGTCGGAGAACTACGTCACGCGGCGGCAGTCGCTCAAGCTGTTGGGCGAGATCCTGCTGGATCGCTCCAACTTCGACATCATGATGAAGTACATTGGGTGCGTCTGCGCCTACTTCGTGTGTTGGACTGCGGGGACGGAGGATGACGCTCAGAGAACGGGTGTGCAAAGCGCCACTGACTGCTGTTATTGGGTTGGGTTGACGTGCAGGGAGAAGGAAAACCTGAAGATGATGATGAACTTGCTGCGTGACACGAGCGCGAACATCCAGTTCGAGGCCTTCCACGTGTTCAAGGTGTTCGTGGCCAACCCGAAGAAGCCGGAGGCCATCTCGCAGATCCTCGTGAACAACCGCGAGAAGCTCATTGCGTACCTCAAGAACTTCCAGAACACCAAAGGTGCGCTTCGTGTTCTCCTTGTTGGGTGCTATTCGAGTTTTGGCGGAGTTTTTCCTCCGAGGGCGCTTGAGCTAACGAAATCGAGGCTCTGCTGTTCTGTGTGCGTTGATGCCAATGCAGAAGACCCGCAGTTCATCGAAGAGAAAGCGTTGCTCATTAGAACGTTAGAAAGCCTGAAGGTCGGCGAAGCTGCGGAAGCGGGCGCCCCACCGCCAGCTCCGTCGTCGAAGTGAGCTCTTCGGACAACTCTGCCTACCCCCACTCTGTAGCAAACCCATAAACCACTCCTTGGGCGATCTATGCGCTGAGCGCTCGAGCATCGGGTGACGGAGGGCAGCGTTCATGCGTGCGTTGAGCACCGGTAATCCATTCGAGTTCCGTGGGACGAGCAGTGTCCTCTCGGGTGTGGTGCGGGAGAGTGAGCAGCAAAGCGCACACAATTCCGTTTTGCAACCGACCGCAGTTTTCTTTTTCTGAGCAGTGAGGCGAGCTGGTTTGTGAGGCTGAGAAGGTCCTTGGCTCGACACTCGGCTGCTGTCCAAGCGTCACCCAGACGGCGCTGCTGGTGGGTCGCCGACGTGACGTCTTCCCCAGCACCCGCTACGCGCCCAACGTTACGCTGTCGAAAGACCGCGATACAATGCAGCTTGCTTCGGGTCGGGACGCCGAGAGGACGCAGAGACCAGGGGTCTCGCGGGCGTAACGAGCTGAGCGAGGCAGCGGTCGTCACAGGGAGCCTCGAAGCCAGGCAGTTGAATGCTTGCGGGAGGAATTGCAGCGTTGCATCCCAGCGCCGCAAGCATCCGGATAACTGGGACGTATACTCGACGTCTGCGTTGGACTGGTTCGATATTTCTAGTTTTGAAGGGGTAGGTATGCATCCACTTCAACCTTCCTCTAAAAAATTAGAAGCGGGTAGGGGAGTTCTGCAGAATCGTGTGGTTTCTGTCCCAGTCAGATCTTTTCGCCAAATTCGATTCGAAAAAAAAGAAGCAATCGCCGCCCTCTGTGACCCAGAGACTTGGTTGGTGCTTCAGCGTTCGCCTCGAGCGCGGAGCCACAAAGCTGGAAGGACGCAAGCGGGAAGTGGATCAACTCTCCCCCTCGGCCAGCAGCGAATCGTTGCCTACGATACGATCCCATGGCGTCAGCCTCCTCCCACATGCCCAGTTCTGACCAGCGCTGTCCAGTGGGAATGCTGGAAGGATGATAGATTGCATTCCATCGTGACACTTGCTCAGTGCGTTTGTGTCCTTCCCTCCCATTGAAGGAAGACACTCGCATGAATCGCGCAAGAGTTCGTCAGCGTTCGGACGCGCGCCACCGTGGAACGCCAAAGAGCATTCACTGCCAGCCAAAGTAGAAACACACAAACAGAAAGATGCAGTTTCGTTCCGTTGTAGGCAGCGTCTGCACAATGGGCGAGTTATTGCAGTCGCCTCCGTTTGCGTTGCTCCTGCACTGCACCCACACGTATCATATCGCGCACCGAACGTGCGTGGACATATGCGCGAAGCTTCCTTCTGCAAATGCAATTGCACAGCGAAGAGCGCAGCCTGTGGCTCTTCTCGGCGCATTCGTGGCGTCGTGCAGTTGAGCTCGTTGGCTTCTCGCTTCCGCCGTTCTTTGTTAAACACGAAGCGACGAATCCTTCCCGTTATATCGCTTCGCAGAGCTCGCTTCCCCATCTCCAATCGGCTGCACGGAAGATTGGCCGCTTTTCGACGGAGCTGCCGCTGTGGTGGTGGCCCGTTATGTAACATAGAGAGCGAACGTATCCGTCGCGGAGTGTATAGTCGAGGGGCAGCTATCCGGCTCCACCCCAGAATCCTTCGCCGGTTGCGTTTCGACAGCTCTTTTCAGCCAATCACATCGCCGTATCCGAAGATTCCAACCAATCCCAGAGATGTTCCACCCTTCACAACGTCGCTACGGTATCATCCGCTTGGGCTCCAGTCGCGCGGTCGCGTCCGCCCTCCAGCTCCACGTCACAGCCGCGAACTCGAGCCAAGCCGGACTCTCCGCGCGCTGCTCCGGCCTCTTTTTGCCCCGCGCGGGCCAGAACTGAACGGGACGGCCGTCACCTGGCGCAGAAGCAAACACCAACGCATCGGCTCGCGCGTCGTGCGTCGCCTGTCCCCTGCGTCCAGCAGCCCCCGCCGCAGTTCGCACTTTGAGCGGACGAAGTCTCCACCAGCGACGACAGCTTTCCTCGGCTTCCGTCCCTCGTACTCCAAGCAACACCGACCAGCAGTCAGCTGCAGCCCCCAGTCGCTCCCCTCAAACTCCCAACTGCCCCATCGCACGCATGCACGCCACGAGCTCCAGCACGCAGAGCGGAGGCAGCCCCGTCACGGAGGACGAGGAGTCCATGTCGCCCTTCTCGTCGCCTTCCTCGGCCTCAACGTCGGGCTCCAGCTTCGCGCAGCTGCTGCAGCGCGCAGCGCAGAGCGGCGACGTCAAGCAGATCGCGAAGCTCATCCAGATAGCGCACACCAGCGCGTCGTCGCCGTCGTCCAAAGGCTCTTCCGACGGCTGGTTGGACGCCGCAGACGAGGACGGCTTCACGGCGCTGCACCTTGCTTGCGTGGGCGGACACGACGACGCCGTACAGGAGCTGTTACGTGCCGGCGCGCGCCTTGAGACGGCCACGCCCGAAGGATTCACGGCGCTCATGTTCGCGGCCTGGGCCGGCTCTCTATCTCTCGTGGAGACTCTCGCGGCTCGCGGCGCGAACGTGCAAGCGCGCGATGTGGACGGTAACGATGCCGCCTTTATCGCCGAAATGAACGACCACGAGCACGTGGCCAAATATCTACAGCAACAGCTGGACAGCCCCGAAGAAGCCCCGGATAAGGCCGACAGCTCTTTTACCACGAAGGGCCAGAGGGACCAGGATGCAGACACGACAGCCGCCAAGACGCCGGAGGATTCCCCTGTCAAGTCCAGCAAGGCTAGCAGCTCGAGCGCGTCCACCGGTTCTGCGGGCAGTGGCATCGGCAGCAGCAGCTCGTCGGCGTGCTCGTCACCCGAGCAGCTCGCAGCTAAAGTGCTGCTCCTCGAGGGCGGAAGCTCTGGCGGAGACGCCGACGGTGCTACTCCCCTCCACGTGGCGGCAATGCACGGACAGCTCGATACCGTCAAAGTGCTAGTCGCTCGCGGTGCGAGTCTGTCGGCTGTGTTGCCGGGTGGCGCTACGGGGCTCCACTTGGCCTCGGCCTCAGGATTTACGGATGTGGCCGGCTACCTCTTAGACCAGGGACTGGCGGTGGACGAGCGCACGATTTCAGGCGCCACCCCGTTGCACGAAGCGGCATTCCAGGGCCACGTGGAGGTGGCCCAGCTGCTGCTGGAGCGCGGGGCCGACGTGGACGCTGCCACTCAACGTGGCACAACGCCGCTGCACCGCGCGGCTGAGAACGGCCACGTGCAGATCGCAGAGCTGCTGATCGCGCACGGGGCGCACATCGACGCCGTGACGACGGACTATTTGGCCGCGGCGGAGGAGACTGGAGCCAGGGAAGGCTCTGACGTTGCCGGTTCGCGTCGGCGACGGCGACGAAGGCGCAGAAAGTCTGTGGCCATTGAGACCGAAGGAAAGGCCACGGAAGAGCAAATAGTGCCGGAAGCCGAGCCGCGGACGCCCGACGAGCTGGAAAAGGAGGTCTCTGCCTGTCGATCCAGCCAGGTGGCGCTATGCCTGGCGGCCAAGAACGGTCACTTGGACATGGTCCAGTACTTGTTGGCGCGAGGCGGGGCTGGTTCGACGAAGGAGCTTGCGGCGCTGGAACCGTCTCGACATCCAATCATGCTGGCAGCTCGACGTGGCCATCTAGAGGTCTTGCGGTTTTTGCTGGCGCAAGACGAGTGCGCGTCCAGCTTGCCCGACGCAGCATCGCGTGTGTTGTGCTGCGCTGCCGAGCACGGCAACCTGCAAATGGTGGAACACGCGCTGGCTCGTGGGGCTGACATCGAGGCCACCGGTGGGAGGAAGCAGGCCACTTCGCTGGTGCTGGCGGCTCGACAAGGCCACTTGGCGGTCGTGCTGCACCTGCTTTGGGGCGGTGCGAAGCTGGACGCCGCCATGGCCACCACTGGCTACACAGCGCTGCATTACGCGGCCAAGCATGGCCACCTGACGGTGGTCAACAGTTTGCTGCTCAACGGCGCCGACGTGGATGCCGTATGCGCGCAGCGACACTCGTCACCGCTCCATTTGGCTGCGGAATCAGGTCACGGTGACGTCGTGCGCTGCCTGCTGTCCTTTGACGCCAATGTGGACGCTGAGAAGCGCCCAGGCACCATGACAGCATTACATATCGCCGCGGAGCGCGGCCACGTTGGCGTGGCGCGGGAGCTGCTCGCACACGGAGCACGGCTCGAAGTGCAGGCGCAGAACGGACTGCGCGCGCTTTTTATCGCCGCCTACTGCGGCCACAAGGACGTCGTGGAGCTGCTTCTGGACCACGGTGCCGAGTTGGAGGCCACTTCGGGGTCCAACCAGACGACGCCACTGCGCGGAGCTGTGTCTAAGGGCCGGGCGGACGTCGTGGCGCTTCTCCTTGGACGGGGAGTTGACGTGAACGCCACTCAACCCACCGATGGCACCACGAGTCTACATAGCGCAGCGGCCAACGACTTGGGCGACATACTCAAGGCGCTGGTGGGCGCGGGCGCCGACCCGGACGCGACTGACCGCGAAGGTCGCACCCCCATGGACTACGCCTCCTCAGACCCTGTGCGTCTGCAGCTGCGGCTCGCGCTGCTCAAGTCTCACTGGCAGAAGCAGGACGGCAGCAGGTGAGGGAGGCGACGAACGTGTGGGCTCCAAATACGAAATACTAGACAAGGAGGTGGCTCACGACGAAGAGACTGAGGCTGTAGACTCTGGTGGATGCAAGCGACCGCCAGAGGCAACGTCTCACACGCGTCCTGTCCACCACACTACACGCATCTCATTGTGCACGCGGGGATCGCCGAGCGAAGGACTTCGCGTGCTTTGACTTTCATTTTAGAGCGATAATTTAAGGAACACTGCATGTAACCCTCGGTTATATTGTGCTCGTTGTGCTGGTGGCTCGAGAAAGCTGCTATTTCCTTTCGCCGTGCAATGGGTAGGGTAAGTTTAAAAAAGTTGCGCCCGGAGTTTACACAAGGTTTACGTGTGTTACACTATCAAGCGAAAGGACGGGAGAAACTAAATGTAAAATACATCGCCTGATTTGCACGAACGAATAAAATGGGTGTTTTGCTTCAGAGTCCAGACTGGGCTCTGTAGAAATTATTTCAAAAATGGCCTGCCTTCGCTTCCAAAACGGGATCATGTGATGATCGCTTACGTTTCAACGTGGTCTACCGGTTGCCACTCCCTCCCCCTTCGAAGATACAATTGCGATCGTCTCCACACCCTTGCAACCGCGGAAGGCGGCAACGAGTAAGTAATTCGGGCCACGATTTCAGGCGCCGTGAAGGCACACGATGACAAGAACACTCGCGACATGGATCAGGCATGGGCAAACGTGTCAGCCCAATGGAAGACGTCTCAAGCGAAAGGGACCGGTGATGAATACAGAAAGCTGCAGATGCGTTGGAATGTAAGCCCAATATGCGTTGGTTACGTGTGCTGTTTGTGCCGCCTTCAACCTGGGGATTGTTTTGTATAGGATTCGTGATCGGCGTATTTTTGCAGACAGACGCACTGTTAGTGAACGCAAACTGCTGCTATACGTGACAGAGGTGGCTGCTCGGGGAAACTTACGGAAGCAGGGCGCGGTTCTGAGCTGCGATGCCAGGAGCAACCACACCAAAGCCCTGGTCGATCTCCACAAGCAACAAGTGATGGCAGGATTGAATTTCCACCCTTATCCTCGTGGAATCAGCATCCACAAGGTTTTGGAGATGCTGCTGCGCAACGAGGCGAATCGTAAGGGCGATCCCCACGTCGGCCGTTCTGCAGGTCGCATTTTCGCAGGAACCGGTACACCAGGTGTTATGTGTTGACCGCGCCGTTGCGGGACGGCACGACCAGCACGAACACCCAGCAGGACCAGCACTTGTGTTACTACGGCGAACGTGAACTGCAATTTAGGCAGGGTGATGCTGGCGATGTGTGATGAGGTTCATGGTGCCAGCCACTGGCTGATGGACCCCGTGGCGACGGGAACGTAGGCGCCCGACGTGAAGACGCTATTGCGACCGTTCTCTATTCATGTGGACAGCGTAACCTCGGGCGAACTTCGCCAACCTGTACTCGAACGCCTGTTGGGAGTTGTCGCTGCTGGTGTGGCCACGCGCACCCACGCTGATCGCCTTCGCGCTGGCCACAGCGGAGATGGGGCACAAGAAGCTGCCGGTCAGCGACAAGAACTGCTCGCTCAAGAAGAGTCGCCAGTAACGCGCGCACGCCAGTATTTCGTGTGCGATCTGGCGTCCAGCCTAGACGCTACATACGCGTCTCAGTTCCACCGTCGACTGCAGCAACTGTGACTGATAGGGCTAGTGGCTATCGGAGTTGGTGGGCCTGGGAATCCACAATGTGAGCAGCCTTCGATTCTCGCCTTGATAAAATACGGCTTGGCGTTTGATGCAAATGGACTTACTTGGCGGTCCCCCCCCGTGATCAAGCGAAATTGCATTTTGTGCTGTGGTAGGTCCTTCCAATGCTGAGTAATGCGTCGCCAGCGCGTGATCCACGTTTGTTCACCTAATATTTAGCTTAGGTACGCTGGTATTGACGTTCAATATTTGTTTCAGTGAATTGTAAATGAGAAAGTACGTAACACACCCGGCAACTGAGGAAGATGGCAGGTATCGACTCGTGTCACGAGGGAACGGCCTTGAAGCAGAAGGAGCTCCGCACAATCATATCCTTCCCTCCAAGCTGCGGGTCTGTTTGGCGCTGTGCCAGCGGCCAGTCCGCTGGTGCCGAAGTATTTTACAAGACACTCGTCTGCTGGATAATCCGAATACTAGTATTCGGGCAGAGGAGCAACGCTCTTGAAAAACATGAATTATACACTATGTTTAAATCACGACGAGGTTTCTCCGTTCGGGTCCTAATCCGTCGGACATTGCTGAGGACTCAGAATCCGGATAAACACTCGAAACACACTGGGTTTTTCTTGGTGCGCTCGTTGCGATATTATCATTATCTTTTGCAGCCGAAAACACTTTTTGCCTTCGCCCGTGCAAACCCAATTTGCATGGTGCAAATGTAAAATACAGTAGTTTTCGGCGCGAGCACCCCAAATATTCGGTGGGCATGTTTGTTCAGTCCACAATCCAAATACCCTCGAGCATTTCGACAGAGAGCTCAACAATGAGCTCTGACTATGACTCAGACGACGACTTCGCCTACATAATGAGCGACAGACGGGAGGCTGACGCTCGCGCTATGGCCACGGTTCAGGTTACCGCGATCTTGTTAATGCCCAGCCTAAGAAACAGCCCAGCCGCCCGTGTTATTACTCGCGAACGTCGTGAGGAACGTGGCACCCACTTCACAAGAATAAGATGCACTTCAGGGGTGGTCAAATGATAGCACCTTCAACAAGGTTGACAAGTCCATTGGGTGGGCCTTCTTTTCAGAGTTCTACCGCTTCTCTTCCTTTCTGAGCGCCCAGCAATTGTGGGGAATGATATAAGCCTGGGCTGGGTTTCCCCAACCCACCACCTTCCCTTTTCGATCGCGCCTAATGCACCACACGTCGTACAAGTGGTCTCTTGCAAGCATGGTCGGCGCCTTGTATCACGACAAAACCGCCGAACGGAGGGCGAACTCGCATTCCTTTGATCCGTAGCCCGATACAGAAATTTCGCGAACACAAATGAAAGTTAATGAAACCTGGTGGTATGTGGATCCGGCAACTCGGAGTCCAGGCAGAACAGTTGGAATCTACTCAGTGCCAATCTAAATTTGTATCGTGTTTTTGGATCCAGTCGGTGACAACATATTATTTTCCATAGCCTTGGCGGCTTCCTCAAAAAGGAGGATGCCCCCTCGCTAGATCTACATTAGCTGTAGCGAACGAGTCCTGGACAGAGTCGTGGTCGGAGCTGATAAACTCCTGTTTCGAGTCTGGCCGTGAGTCAGCGGCCGCGTCCGCCGCGTTGCGAGTCTGCAACCACACTGCAGCTTCTTCTGATTCACATCTGAGTCGCTCTCTGACTCCGAGTCGAGCAGGGAATCGAGCTCAATGTCCATGCCGAAATCAAATTCATGGTCCAGCTCCATGAGCAGGTTAGGCTGGGCGTCAGGCATGTGGAGGCGTTCCCCTCTATCCATTTCGGTCGTGTTGCAATCCAGGAAGTGCTCCGTCCGTGGACCCTGAAACGGGTCGGTTCTTGCGAGAAAATTGATCAGTTCCGTTAGGACTTGATGGTCACGGTAGTTTGAGTAATTTGGGAGATAAAGCCTAAAATAGTCTAAATCAGGTTCCATCGATAATTGACTTGGGCACTGCATGGATTCCACGCGCGGAAAAAGCACAGTTTTTGTCCAACGATTTGTAAGCTCCCGTCCCTCCCATATTTTGAATATAAATTACAGGAGTTCCCGAATTTGCGGATGGCACTGGATGTTTGAGAATTTACGGAAATACACATATTTAGAATTTAGAGGGTGTTTCAAGTGACAATCGCTTGGATTCAGGGTGATGGGCTCTGAGCTGACCAATCACAGCCCAACGAAATGGATCCTCAAAGTCTCGAAAAGCATCAACCCACTTTTTTATTGGTTGTTTTAGCATTTTGTGTAATGTACCATTGTTGTGGTACAAGCCAATCCGATCGGCTTGGAAACCGGACGACCTTATAGCTGGATGCTACTTGAAACACCCTCTAAATAAGGAATTGAACGGTTTCAGCAACTCTGGACAAACTCTGGATATAAATATCCAAAGAATTGTCTCTGGCAGCATGACCATCGCAGCAACAGCGTCACCTTTGCGAGCGAACGCCAGTTGGCCAACCTCGCAGACAAAATCCTTCGCGAGAGCTACTCATACCCAAAAGCTGTCCGGGCCGCACGCTCACTGACTGACATCGAAGGAAACCGCAGTCAAGCCTGGTCGCCCCAGCAGAACCAGAGCACATAATCGGTTTAAGGAAATACCGCCAAGTTTCCCGAAGTGTTGTTGCATCTCGCGCCGAGCTCTGCTGCGTATGTACAGTAACGTGTTGCCAACAGCACGCTCGCGTTCAACTGCCAATGGGGCGTGACAAGGTTGAAGAGAGAGGAAACCGTCTGTGGGTCTGCACTGCGCAGTCAACGCCGAAGGGTGCACTGTAGCTGTCACTGCCATCACAATCGTGGGAGTCTGTCAACTGGCAGCCGCCATCTCGGAACCCGCCAAGCGTTACCAACGTTGCAGTCGCCTCGCGTCAAGAAGGATAGGCGGGCGCGAGACAGACTGACCGCCCGACTGACGCGCCCACCGTTGTAGAAACCTGTGGCGAGGAAAGGCCAAGCAAATCAAATGAAATCCCAAAGGGCACGCGCTCTTGCAGCTTTCAGGCGAGAGACGCAAGCAAAAGGACCCAACGGATACAACAGGTTATCCAGTCTCCAAGGAATCGACGCGACTTTAATGATGAGCTGGACACCAGCCCACTGCCACCGGTTTACTCCAGAAAATAGCCACTTGCTGCTCTGCTCGATTGAAGCGACAGGCATCTCCGAGGAAGTTGTTGGCCGCGTGAACATACTGGTACAAAACTACTACATGTGTAACTAACGTTACGTGTACGAAGGCTGTCAACACAGGAACAAGTATTGGCTGCTGGTCTGGTGTCGTCACTCGTGATATGGATGGGGTTCATGTATCCATGCGTGCCTTACCAACTCTTCGCGCGTCAAGAGCATTTAATAGACCTGAAGACCAGATCTCGAGTCGACTCGACAGACTGCAGCTGGTTGAGGTCTCCGTGAAGCCTGCAGACTGGCAGAGGCGACATGAGCCCATCTCTCTGCTCGCAGGTGCCTCTTCTGGTGAAGACACGAACAATTCCGAACGAAGCAGTTTTGGCGTGCCACGCTCGACTGGCTGACTTGAGTGGAACTGGTACTGTGTTCGACACAGCCACCATGAGTGCACAGTACAGACAAACCTGACCAACTTAATGCCGTCGGTGGGCAAGCTTCGCATTAAGTGTAGCAAGAAAATTAGTTACGCAAAACAATTGTTTGTGAAAATATAGGAATCGAGGCAAAAACATAAAATATTTCTACAAATATAGATATTATTTAGTAAAGGCGACCTCATGGTCACAAAAACAACATTGTTCGCATATCGACCCACCTTGCTGATTGTGAGGTAGTGAAAGCACTCAAGCCCATATCAAAGTACTGGACACGTCTTTGGATGGTCTGAAGCTGCAACTGAGAGGCGAAACCTGCAGTTGCTCAACGCTTAACTTGATTTGTTTTGAGGCAAATTTCGTATTAAGTTTGAAGTTTGACAGGTATTAGATTACGCAGGAATTAATTAGGCCAGGTTTATCTGTTCCAGTACACTGCTGCACTGAAATCAGCAGTCAGTTCGCGCAGGATCCAGCAACTCGAACGCAGCATGCAGGTTAATGATACAGATTCCCTCTATAGCGCTCTCTCTGTAGCCACTGTAGGCAAGAAGATCTTCTTGCCCACTTCCAATTTGCTCCCCATGGCGCAAGTTTGGTGTTGCCCACTGTATCCTGTATCCTGCCGCTGTCATGCAGTGTGTCACGATCCCTTGTGGGCAGACGCCGGCGCAATCTTGGCGTTCTCCTCCACTGGTAATCGCCGCCTCCAGTTCAGAATATATACTTGGTGTTTGTAAGAGACGAAAGCTGAATGTCGCAGGGGAGCTGCCAGCGCTCCACTCCAGCCTTTGATTGTCGTTCGTTTGTGGCGATCAGAGACCTTCCGCGCCGATTCGCAAGAGCTTTGCCAAAACAATGGTCTGATCATGGCCATCAGCGCGCAGTCTTTGTCCACCTGCTCATCGTTTTCTATCCAACGGCTGTTGGACAGTTGGCGTCCGCTAGCCCATCGCAGAGGGGGCTGGCTGGCGTCTGGTTCCGAGAGACATGCAGGCCACGCGGATCCTGCAAAGCGCGTCGATGCGCCGCTCGGTGCAAACCAAAGCTCACTTCCAAAGTTTCTATCTGCCAATCAAGCAGCTAGCCCCGACTCCCCAGTACTCCCCTCTCGAACACCATGAAGTTTGTCGCCGTTGCTGTTGTTGCCGCCGCGTTCGCCGCCGTTGCCAACGCGGACTCATGTGATGTGACGTCGCTCGAGACGCTCCTGACGTCCACCGACACCACCACGTGCGCGTCGGATTCTGGGTACGCCGTCACCTCTCTGTCCACGCCCACGGATGCCGAGATGGCCATCATGTGCACGAGCACGGCTTGTCAGTCGGTGCTGTCTCAGCTGGAGGAGCTGGCCCCCACGGAGTGCACCTTGGGTACGTTCGCGCTGTACGCCGACCTGGTCACCCCTCTGTCGGAGTACTGCGGCGGCTCATCCACGGGCTCGTCGACCACCAGCACGGTCGTCGGCTCCACTACCGGCTCTGCCACGGACGCCACCATCACCGCCACGAGCACGACGGGCTCGTCGGCCACGACCACGACCACCACGAGCGGCTCGAGCGACTCCACCCAGACGACGGCCTCCGCTTCGGCTGCCGCTTCGGCGTCGGCCTCGACCGCTGGCAGCAGCGGCGCCAGCATGGCGGCCGTGTCCGCAGGCGCTGTCTTTGCCGCCGTGGCCGCGACGCTCTTCTAAGCATAAGCTAAGTAGCTTATGAAAGGCCGTCCCCGTTAGAAAGATTGTATAATGTCCTAATGGCGGATTCGTTATTCTCGATCTTTGCGTTGTTATTTGGTGCTGCTCTCACCCACTTCATTGTGCGAACTTCAGAATGAGTTTGTCAATAAATTACAAAATGAAGCAAGCAAAACCTCTGGAGTGAGCCCAAGATTAAGCGAATTTTTTGGATGATTGAATAGCACGCATTGACGCTGGTTTGACTCATATTGGTTCATCATTTTTAAGGGCCGTTTTTTTATTCGTAATGCAATCATTCTTTAGCGATATTAAGCCAAAGCTTTACGACGTGTTTACTCAAGTAACGTAGAATTTCGAATAGTACTCGGTTAATTGAACGCCCTTCCAGAGCAGGGAATTGGGCGCCCTCAAATAGAACGCCCTCCTAATAGACCACCGTCAGCTGATTCCAGATTTGCTTTGCCTTGTGGGCAACTGAATCTGTTGCGTTTGCTCAGGATTTTGGCGCTCATCAACTTGGACTGCAAGTGCACTGATGTGGAAAATGCTCAGCCAGACATCGGACCAAGAGCTGCTTATGCAGTGGCCCTCAAGTTGCTCAAACAACTGGGCAATGGGTCATGTGGGATTCAATGCGAGCGCACATCGGGAAGTTAGTAAAGGGAGGAAAAAATCATTAAGATGGCCATCATTCCTAGTGGCTTGGCGCCCTACTTACAGGCGGGTGATGTGGAGATCTTTAGGTCGTTTAAGGATCACATGACGGCGCTCATCGATCAGTGAAAACGCTCGGATCAATTGACCTATTCCCTAGCCCGAAATCCCCGCCCTCCTTCGATAGAGACGATGGGTGACAACTGCCCGGCGTCAAGTCCCTGAGAGTGGTGCAGAAGAGTGTGAGGAAGTGCGGTTTCCTCGACAACTCTAATGACTGGCTCATCACCAAGCACGACGTCCGCGGGTCGATGTTTCGTGCTGCCTGAGCTGAGCAAGGCGACGCTGCGAGTGGCAGTGGCAGCGGGAATGAAGACAGCGATAGCTCGAACGAGCTTGTTGACGCGTTTGATGAGGTCTGGATCAAAGACTAGGCAACCTAGCACAAGTAAGGCTCTAGCTTATGCTTTCCCTCATAACTCTTAATCCATCTGCTGGCATTGATGGATACCCGTGCTCCAAAATAACAGAATCAAATAACACGCCATTCTAATAGCACGCTCATCAAATATAACGCCCCACCCGCTCAACAGGGCATTCCATAACAATAGAAGACCGCGTACTATTCGGTATTCTACGTTAATACTTTCTACTGTGCGTCCTCTCCAACCCGTAAATCGTTGAGCAAAACTTCGTGAGGTTTTATGCATCCCAAATGATGTCGTTCGTTTAAATTGCATAACCGCGAACCCTAAAAACTTCTCAACCAATCAGATGCGTGATATGGACCACAAAAAGCCAAAATTCGCATAATGAGGTGGGCGAGTATACTATTAACTGTAAAGGCAATGAAAAGTGTCACTAAATGAGAATAGGGTAAGGTTAGGGGAGCTAAAAGGGGGAAAGCAAGCCAGCCAAACCGATGTCTATGGTTCAAGGTAGCAAACGCAGGACTAGATGACATCCGTCCTTGGTGAATAGGGTATTATATTTGCAAGATATGTTTAGGGGCCTCTAAAACCTTCTTTTTAAACTTCGCAGCGAAAAACACTTCGTCTCTATTCCGTCCCCCATTCCATTTTCCAGTCCGCTTCAAGTTGCACCGCACGACAAGGGTTCAGCTCAGGCCTGAAACCGAAGCCCCTCCAACTTTAAATCAAGGGTTGAGGCGAGCGATCCTTCCTGTTCCCAAACCGTTGCATGGTCGACATACAAAAGACCACCCCGCTCTTGGCATCTGAATGTGTGAGGAGATGCTCTGGCGCAAAAATCAACTCCAGCTGCTATTCATAGAGACTGAAACATGCACCCACTCGCACACTCAGTCCGCATTCTCCACCCGCTCACGAGTTTGTTTCCCTGCGTCGGCTAGCCGAACGGTTCCAGATGAAGCTTTTGCCTCGGCGAGACGGCCGATGCATGGCGTGGAGCTTCTGCTTCGTGCTCGTGTGCCTCTCCTTCGCGGGTGGGCTCTCCCAGAGTAGCGGTGAGTTTCTCAAAGCTCAGGTTTTTGCTGTTCGAACACGCGAATACCATCTCATCGATTGCGCCTGACTTCAGGCAACTCCCCCACGACTGCCTCAGGAACAGGCTCAACAAGTTCCACGACGCCTCAAACAACAGCTCCTGTACTGGATGCGACACCACCGCCTGATACGACCACTCCATCTACGACAACAACGACCTCTCCCATCACCACGACGACGGCGCCACCTACGACCACCACAACAGCTCCGCCTCCCACCACCACTACCACGGCACCGCGTACCACCACCGCAACGCCCACCACCACTACCACAGCACCGCCCACCACCACCTCAACGCCCACCTCCACCACAACGCCCTCCACCACAACGCCCACCTCCACCACAACAGCATCCCCAGCAACGACGACGGCGACTGCACCGACCGTCACATCCCCAGCCACGCCAACCCCGGCGCCCGTTGTAGACCAGTACAACTCGTCGACACTGCCACCGGGAGTGGACTCGAGCATGCTCGACGGAGCTGAGCTCGTGACCGTGGAAGTCACGGAGACTACTGCAGCCGATGGCACCACCTCGTACAGCTACGTGATCATCACGAAGACTGGCGACACAGAGCAGGCGATCACCTGGCAACCGGAAACCACGGGCTCGACCTCGCGAAGTGCAGCAAGCGGGGCCAGCAGTGCCACTCAACCAGGCAGTGCTCTCTCGGACGCCAACACGTCGGGGTCGTCCAGCGCGCTGGGCACGGGCGCACTGGTCGGGATCATTGCGGGGGCCGCCGTCTTCATCGTGGTGCTGCTCGCGTTCTTCATCGCGCAGCGCCGACGCAGCAAACGGCGACTAAGCGACGCGGACTCGGTGGACTTCTTGGAGTCGCCTGTCGTAGGGAAGCAGACGCGCTTACTCGGGAACGGCCAGTCGCCAGCTGACACAGAGTATGAGGAGTACTCTCGGACTGTCGCGGCCAATTCGCGCTCGTCCGGTGGCTCGATGCCGGACGGGAGGCGACACCGCAGTACGCTGTGGGAAGACTCGGTCATCGTGGCAGCGCGGATCCCCATCGATCGCATTGAGTTAGGCGCGGTTCTAAATCGCGGCGGCTTCGGCGAGGTGTATCGCGGTCGGTACCGTAACCAGGATGTGGCGATCAAGGTGCTACTGCCGGAGAAGCGCAAGGATCTGAAATACATCGAGGCCTTCCTGGCGGAGGTGCGGCTGATGGCCACCATGGACCACCCCCAGATCGTGCAGTTCATCGGTGTGGCCTGGGAGTCGCTCAGCGACCTGTACTGTGTCACGGAGTTCATGGCTGGCGGCGACCTGCGCTCGCTATTGAAGGACTATCTGGCCAACGGAGTTCCGCAGGGGATGGATGCCAGCAAAGTCCAGATCGCGTACCAAGTGGCGTATGCGCTGACCTACTTGCACTCGCTGAACCCCGTGGTGCTGCACCGCGACCTGAAATCGCGCAATATCCTGCTTACAACGTCTCTGGACGCCAAGCTCACCGACTTTGGCGCCTCTCGGATCCGCTCCGACGCCACCAT
The DNA here is from genome assembly GCA_001712635.2 of Nothophytophthora sp. Chile5. Taxonomy (NCBI): domain Eukaryota; phylum Oomycota; class Peronosporomycetes; order Peronosporales; family Peronosporaceae; genus Nothophytophthora; species Nothophytophthora sp. Chile5. Next base: position 19,997 of record MBAC02001560.1, read on the forward strand.
GACCGCCGGCGTTGGGAGCTCGCTTTGGATGGCGCCCGAGGTCATGATGGGCAAGCGGTACGATGAGAAGGCCGACGTGTTCTCGCTGGGCGTCGTGCTCTCCGAACTGGACACGCACGAGCTGCCGTACTCTCACGCCAAGGAGAACAGCAGCGACAGCGGCCGCCCTCTCCCCGACACGGCCGTGCTGCAGATGGTGTCGCTGGGCAAGCTGGGCGTGCGCTTCTCGCCCTTCATGGACCCAGACATGGTGCGTTTCGCCAAGACGTGTGTGAGCGTGGACCCGACAGAGCGCCCAACGGCCGCCGAGGTGCTCTACTACCTGCAGGTCGCCGCGAAGAGCCACCACCACTACTAACGCAGTTAGTACCAGACGCGAAAGGACTTAACGAGCACTGCATTTAAGCTCCATACTCCGCGGTCGCTTCCTTGGCACATGAGCTATCGTTACATTTACATTTCACTGCTGTTGCTTTCTGGCGTTCCTTATTGGCTGGAATGACAGCATTCATCTGATACGAAACGAATGGGAACGACTAGATTCTGAACATAATCAGGTGCCGTCTGGTTGATTGTCGCTGGATAGACTCGTCTCCCTCGCCTCCGGGACATCGCATACGGTTCCCATTTGTCTGGCAAATCCCCGGTCTATTCCGCCGCGTATTCATTCCGTTTGCCTCCGCGCTCAGCCGACCAGCTCATTCCTCGCCGAAGCGAGCTCTCGCTTGCCACACCCGTCGAGATGCCCACACTGTCGTGGAGATCTCCGCTCGCGGCGGCTGCCGTGGCGTCCTGCAGCTGGCTGTTGGCCCCCGTTCTTGCAGACGACGACTCGATTTCCTACTCCGTGAGCCTCAGCACCGGCGCGCTGATCGGCATCGTGGCCGGCTGCGTGGTGCTCGTGCTGTTGCTCATCTGCTGTTGCTGCTGCCTGCGCAGACGCCGGAAGAACCGCCACAAGCGCGAACTGGAGGAGGCGGTGGCCGCGGCAACGCACTCGCCCAAGTCCAACTCACACGCCATCGACGTTCCGTATCAGCGGGACTTCGGCGCCGCCGCGCCTCGCCAGGCCAACTACACACAGCGCACCGGCTCCACCTACACGGGCGGCTCCACCAACCCCAACGGCACCATGAACACCTACGGCGGGACCTACTCTGGCGGGGCGCCGCACTCGTCGGGCAGCGGAGCCAGAGGCTCCACAAGCCTCTGGGACGACCCGGTCATCGTCGCGGCACGCATCCCCATCGACCGCGTGGAACTAGGAGAGTTGCTCAGCCGCGGCGGCTTCGGTGAGGTGTATCGCGGCCGTTATCGCGAGCAGAACGTGGCGATCAAGACGCTCCTGCCGTCCACTCGCAAGGACATGAACCACATCGAGGCGTTCCTGGCTGAGATCAAGCTCATGGCGTCGATGGAGCATCCGCAGATCGTTCAATTTGTGGGCGTGGCCTGGGAGTCGCTGAGCGAGCTCTACGCCGTTTCCGAGTTCATGGAAGGAGGCGATCTGCGCACGCTGTTGATCGACTACCACAACGACGGTCACGCGCTGGGCTTCGACCCGCTCAAGATCAAGATGGCGCTGCAGGTGGCGCATGCTCTCACCTACTTGCACTCGCTGGATCCAGTGGTGCTGCACCGCGACCTCAAGTCGCGCAACATCTTGCTCACGGAGGCGTTGGACGCCAAGGTCACCGACTTCGGGGCGTCGCGCCAGCGGTCCGACAAAACCATGACCGCCGGAGTCGGCACAAGCTTCTGGATGGCGCCCGAGGTCATCATGGGCGATAAATACGGCGAGAAGGCCGACGTGTTCTCGCTCGGAGTGGTTCTCTCGGAGCTGGACACGCACGAGCTGCCGTACTCGCACGCCAAGGAGAACAGCGACACTGGCCGGCCACTGCCCGACACGGCCGTGCTGCAGCTGCTGCTGCTCGGCAAACTGCAGGTGCGCTTCTCCGGCGCCGGTCCGGAGGAGATGACCCAACTCGCGCAGCAGTGTCTGCAAATGGAGCCCAACGATCGCCCCACGGCCGCCGAGGTGCTCTATCGACTGCACACCATCTCGCGCGAGTATCCCAGCAGCTATTCGCTGTAGGCTCTAGTTAACCCTTCAACCCCCGGCAGCTACATGTCCATGTAACCCTCGGTTATATTGTGCTCGTTATCCTGATAACGCAACCAATTTTCTACCTAGCCAAGCAAAAGTCAAGGCGCAAGCGATCTCTATCGCGCCGACTGTACTCCCTGGACTTCAACGTGGCTCCACTTCACACTTCACACGGATGCGCTTCGCCGCGAGCTTAGGATAATCCCCATTTACCTCAACCCCCACAAGTTTCTCATCCAACCGGAAATGGAAGGTCGATCTCCTGGATCAGGCATTGGTATCACCAAGAAGTCTCCTGCTGGGCCTGTGCAACGACTGAAGGCTCAACTCAGGAGGTACTGCCGCGTGGTCTCAATTGACGAATCCCGTACGAGCAAAATTAACTCGGATCCAGCTTGTGTTGACGAACCAGGTCTCGCAGAGACGGAGTCATTCGCAACCTGCCCGTGCACACCGCATCCCTGTAGAGCCAGTGGATGTGGTGTGACTGTCAACCGCGATGTGGACGCTTCTGTGAACATGCTCACACTGCAACTGGACGGATCACCTCCGTCAAGGGTCTTCTTCTGCAGTTGTACCCTCTAGGTTTCCTGGAGTGCGGCTTCGGAATAGCCATACTATCGCAGCAGGCTTTGGTATAAATCACGAACTTCTCGTTATGTTGGCTCGACCAACATGCGGGGAGTAAGGGCTTAATTGAGGGTCGAGCTCGTCATTTCGATCGCTGCATGTCGATTGTGTTCAATGCATCATGAACGGGCAGTCTTACTGCGACTTCACGTGTGGAATAGCGAAGGGGTGGCTCTGCGTGGGCGCGGCGATGCAGTTCTGCAAGCTGCCGTCTCGCAGCACTGAAGAGAGAAGAGAACCTGTGAGAATACTGGATGGCACAAGTAATTTTCCCTCTTTTCCTCGAAAACGCACTGCATTGCTGGACGTATTGGTATGTGCTAGGAAAGCCTGACTTCAGCTCTCCATGGGTAGACAAATCTGGGCAGTACACCAGGCACTCTGCTTCGGATGCTTGTTCTTAACTGTCAGCTTCAGCTTGATGTCGCTAGAGAGAGGAGCTCTACAGGAAGAGCGCGGCCATGGCGAGCAGAGCAGATCCCACGAGCGCAGCCGACGGACTGATTGCCACGCCAGCGCTGGAGCCGCTCGAAGTGTCAGCAGCCGCACTGGACGCGCTGGTGGTCGTGTCGGCCTCGGACGCCGAGGGAGCGTCGGTCGACGGGGTCTCGGTTTCGATGGTGTAGTCGCTGCCGGAGTCCGAGTCCCCCACGACCACCTCGTCGTCGGAGCTGGCCGAGGACGTCACGTTGGCGGGCGCTACAGTCACTGCTTCGTCGATCTCGGTCGAGGCGTCCGACGTAGCAAGACTGTCCTCGGAGCCTGCGGAGGCGTCACTCGCATCGGACGCAGAAGCGTCAGTGGTGGCGGAGGCAGTGGATGCCGACGCCTCTTCCGAGGAGGAGGTCGCGCTGCCGGAGCAGTACTCGGTCACGGGAGTGATCAGGTCCGCGTACACCGCAAAGGTGCCGACGGTGCACTCGTCCGTGAACATAGTAGTGAGGTCCGAGAGCACGGTCTGGCACGCCGTGCTGGTGCACATGATCGCCATCTCGGCGTCCGTCGGGGTCGCGAGCGACGAAGGCGAGTACCCGGAGTCACTGGAGCACGTGGTGACCTCGTCGGAGGTCAACAGCGCCGTGATCTCGGTGGTATCGCACGTCTCAGCGCGGACAACGGCCGCAGTGACGGCGACGGCAACGAGGGTGGTCATGAAAACCTTCATGGTGACTGGTGTGTGCGTTTGGTAACGACGGTGGTATCTGGAGGCTGGCGGCAGATTGGAGAATGGCGAGAGCGAATGGAAAGAAGGCGAGCGAAAAAGACACGGAGTGTGACGGACTGTAACTCACTCGACTCTACCGTCGACATAGCGCAGGCGGCTCAACGAAAGGGAACGGGAACTCTCGCGCGTGCAGACCGGCTGGACGGCAGCGGTCATGCGGTAATAAAGGATCACTCTGTCCGAGGCGTCGGGACCGCTCCTATCGTGCCTGAGATGATCGGGATGGATAGGGAAGTGTCGGGTGTCTAACCCCTGGAGAACCAGCAGCCACAGTCCATGCAGTAGCAGCGGATCGGGTTGCACATCAACGCGTGGGGCGCCGGCTGTGTTCTTGTTTCAGCCAGCGTTTCTCGACGTAGCGACGGGGTTTTCCAGAGTTGGACGCTGCGACGGCAGCCAGTGTTGGAGCTTCATCCCAGCGCACAACTGTCTATTTATGGCATTATGGACGCGGGAGTCCCATGTAAGTTAGGTACTGGACATCAAACTACGGGTGAGTGGCTGAGCACTCCCCACTCCAAGACACAACCAATGCTATCTCGATACAGACGACGCGTTCTCCAAAGTTGTGATCGCTTCTCTCTCTCGTGCATCATCTCTATCGCAGCTTCTCAACCGTTGCCCTCTCAGAACTTAACAAGCAGGCTTCTAGACCAGGAGTTCGCCAACAGCAGTCGGTTGTTGGGAAGTGGCATGAGTGCATACGTACAGGAGCAAAGGCATTGGCGGCACTTCCACCCGCAAAAAGAAAAAAAAGCGCCAATCAAAGCAGGTCAAAGGACGTCTGGCTCTTGGCTACTTGATTTCACTAAGTGGCTCTCGAAAGATGACTAACGTTACACGTAAAAATAGAACCGTTTAGCACAGGCCCCCTGCAAAACACTCGCACCACTTTGAAGTTCCAGCACCCACCTCGACCCCCCCCCCCCCCC